>PVIY010001384.1:0-152770 GCA_004026745.1 Myrmecophaga tridactyla | reverse complement strand
CCCCTGACCAAGCCCCAACACCAGGCTCCATGCAAGCACACACCCTTGTTCTGCCTCCCTGGTCCATACATGCTTACACTGCCATCCCATTACTCCACATCACCATTCAGATGTTCACCCTATCCCCCACCCCACCACCCACCTGCAGGCACTGATCAGTAAATCTGTGCTAACACCCCTGACTGGCACACAATGCACACAACCACCACAGCTCTGTCACGAGTTATTTGCATCTGCACATCCATGTACCACCTTTCCTGGAGCCCATGACCCGTGCTTTCCCATCTTGACATCTAAAACCCACCCACCCCACTGCAGAACAGACTCACACCAAGACCTCACTCCCCCTGCCCTGCACATGTACTTATACTTGCCGCATGCCCCCTCCGCTCATGCATCCTGCCCCCTAAGCAAGTGTTCCCATGTGCATTCATGCCACACCCCATCCACCCTGTACATGTCCACCCACAATTACCCTGCTTTCCCACCCCCAAGTACATGTCCCACCCCCCCATTTGCCATTATTCATAGGCACGTTCATGCCACATCCTATCCACCCCATGTCCATGCACACACCTCACCCATATCCCTGGTGCCCCATGGATATGCCCACCCACTCACCACCTTCCATGTCCCCTGCTCCCCAGTGACATGTGAACTTGCACCTCCACCCCTATGTATGATCACATCTGTGTTCCAGGTCCCACCTCACAGACTGCCACTACTCCCACTCACAAGCACACATCACTTCCCACTGCCAAAACATCTGTGCCCCACCTGCCCCACCCCAACACATCTGCCCCTGCCCCTGTGCATGTGCACACATACACCCTGCGCGCCCTATGTTCTAACCATCGCAGTCCTGATTACTGTGCCATGATAGCCACAATTCCCATTCTCCATATGCAACCATCCCTGAATACCCACACTGTCCCCCAAATCCACATCCCTCCATGCTCTGTCTGGTGGCCTCTATGCTGTGCTCTGCCTCTGCACTCAGAACTTCACCCTGCCTCCAGGGCAACCACACTATCCCTGCACAATCCCATGCTGAACACCCCATGCTCTCATGTGCCAGCCTATCTCATCTGCCCTGAGGCAAGCCTTACACTGCAACCTGCCACCATGCTGTCGTACCTTGTCTAAGCCTATGTACCCCCCGTGCCCATCCTGAAAATACAGAACTTTAGATTACTGAAGGAAATCAACTTCCAAAGTAACCTTATCAAGATAAACACATGCCTTGAAGGCAACAGAATATCATAAAGCATCTGAAGGTGCAGACAGACAAGTTCCAGCCTACTGATCAAATAAAAACACTAGAGATGATGCAAACTTTGGAACAACCTATCAAAGATGTTCATATAACTCTACTAAATAAACTCAATGAGGGGGATGATGACATAAAGTAGATCAATAAGACACTACAAGAGCATAAAGATGAATTTCAAAAAATAAACAGAAAAATAATAGAGATTACAGATGCTGTAGAACAAATCAGAAATATACTAGGGACACACAACAACATATTTGAAAAAGCAGGTGAAAGAATAAGCAAACCAGAGGACAGGGGAAATGATTTCAAGTGCACAAAAAAGCACATGGCAAAAAAGATGGAAAACTTTGAATTGGATCTCAGGGAAATAATGGACAAAATGATGAGACTCATCAGTGGCCCAGAAGAAGAATAGAAGAGTAAAGGGCTAGGATGATTAGTTGAAAACATAATGGTGTGTGTGTGTGTGTGTGTGGAAACTTTCCAACAATTATAAAGGACATAAATATGGGAATCAAAGAATCCAAACAAACCACAAATAGAATAAATCCAAACGGCCTACTCCAAGACACATACTAATCAGTATGACAAAATTTGAAGAGAAACAGAAAATCCTGAAAGCAGCAAGAGAAAACTGATCTACTAAATCCAAGGAAATAGACATGAGACTGGGATTGGACTACTAAATAGGCACCACAAAGGCAAGAAAGCAGTGTTATGGTATATCTAAATCCTGAAAGTGAAAGACATTCAGCCAAGAATTCAGAACACAGCCAAATTTTCCTTCAAAAGTGAGGGAGTTATTAAAATTTTCACAGACGAACAAATGCTGAGAGAATTGTCAACAGGAGACTAGCCCTACAAAAAATAATAAAGAAAATTCTGTCAAGTGAAAAAAAAAAAAAAACTCAAGGAATGGAGGTCTAGAGGTGGGCACAGAATTGAGGAGTACCAGTAAGGGTAACTTAAAGGATAAAAAGAGGAAAAGGAAAAAGAATATATAGATCTGACAAATAAAAGCCAAAAAAAGATGCTAGATTCAAGAAATGTCTTTACAGTAGTAAGTTTGAATGTTATTGGACTAAACTCACCAGTTAAAAGATGCAGACTGGTAGAACGGATTAAGAAGTATGACCCAGCTATATCAAGTGTCTCATCCTAGACCCAATGATACAAATTGAAAATGAAAAGATGTTCCATGCATGCAGTAAACAAAAGAAAGCAGGAGTAACTATACTAATATCAGACAAATTAGACTTTAAATTTAAAAATGTCATAAGAGACAAGGAAGGACACTACATATTTAAATAAAAGGAACAATTAAACAAGCAGAAATAAAAAAAAAGTTTGTGCTCCCAATCAAGGAGCTTCAAAACACATGAAGCAAATATTGGCAAAACTGAATGGAGCAATAGATGCTTCAGCAATAATAGTGGGAAACTTCAATACACCACTCTCCTCTAGAGATGGAGCAGCTGGACAGAGGATCAATAAGGAATTAGAGAACCTGAGCAACATTTTTGCTTCCTATGAAACAGAGCTCGAAGGATATTAAGGAATGATGAGAAAGAAAGAATGAAAGACAGAATGAAAGACAGACACAGATGGGTTCAGGGGGTCTGAAGCTCAGCGATAACAGACCAGAGACATCAGACAACTTTATTCTTAACTGGTTCCTGCTTATATACTGCAGGTTTCACGTGACAAGGAGTACGAATGCACCTGGTGAGAATACAGAGTGCTTACTTAAGATGACCACAAAGAATCTGGGGCTAAGACAAAACAAACATTCTCTCTCTCCCAGACTGTTCTCCATTAAGCAAATAACTGTCTCCTCAATTTCTTGCTGCCACTTTGATGCCAGCTGCTCCCAACAAATTCTGCAGATCTTGTTTTAACCCTTGGCTCCTACAGAGATGGAGCAACTGGACAGAGGATCAATAAGGAATTAGAGAACCTGAGCAACATAATGAATGAATTAGACCTAACAGAAATACAAAAATTGTTACACCCAAAAACACAAGGATATACATTCTTCTCTAGTATTTATGGGATGTTTTCCAGGATAGATTATATGTTGGGGGGCACAAAACAGTTCTTAATAATACAGGAAAATTACAGGCCAACTGCCCTAGTGAATATAGATGCAAAAATTCTCAACAAAATACTTGTAAAATAAAGACAAATGACACATTAAAAGAATTATACACCATAAGCAACTGGGATTTTCACCAGGTATGCAAGGGTGGGTTAACACAAGAAAAACATTCACTGTTAAAAATGACATTAAGAAATCAAAAGGGAAAAATAACACAATCATTTCAATTGATGCTGAAAAAGCATTCAACCAAATTCAGATCCTTTTCTGATAAAAACATTTCAAAAGGTAAGAATAAAAGATAACTTTATCAATATGATAAAGAGCATATATGAAAAATCCATAGCAAGCACTACGCTCAATGTTCAGAGACTGAAAGCCTTCCCCCTATGATTGCAAATGAGACAAGGATGCCCTCTGCCACCACTACTATTCAACATTGTACTAGAAAATCTAGTTAGAGCAATCAGACAGGAAAAAGGAATAAAAGGCATTCAAATTAGAAAGGAAGAAGTAAAACTTTCATTATTTGCAAATGACATTGTAGTAGGGAAAACACCAATCAACACCCAAGAAAGCTTCTGAACTTCTGAGACGTGGACAAAATTTTATTGCTAGCAGGCCCAGAGGACTTCTTTCCAAAGTCTGAATGCCAAATATTCTTTGTTTCTAGATTATATAGGCTAATAAGTAAGGCAGAAGTTACTATAGGAACAGGTGGTAAAAACTGGAAAACTTCAGAAACAGAACTTGCAGGGTGGGAGTTACTATCTGGCCCTTAGCTGAACTCTTTTGTCTGACATAAGGGCAACTCCTGGACATGACAAAAAACAGTCCTGGCAGCCTCCCTGTTTGCACACCGATATCTTTGGACATGTTTGTGTAAGCCTGGACATGATTTACAGCATGACAGACATCCTTTCTTACTTCCTTTGAGAAAGCTTGCATTTATATACATTTATGAATACACATATTTGCAGAGTGATGCACACAAATACACAGAGTAGTACATATAAATGCATAAAGTGATACACAAAAATTCATAAAGTTATACAAGAATATTGAAGTTAAACTCATAAACCACCTCAATATGATACTATACTTGGAAAATCCCTGAGAAAGCTTCTTGAACTAATAAATTCAGCAAGGTGGCAGGACAGAAGATTAAGGTGCAAAAATCAGTAATGTTCTATACACAAGCAATGGCCAAGCTGAGGTGTCAGTTAAGGAAAAAAATCCATTCAAAATAGCAGCTAAAAGAATCAACTATCTAAGGATAAACTTCACTAGGGATGTAAATGAATTGTACACAGAAAACTATATAACATTGTTAAAACAAATCAAATAATATGTAAATAGATGGAGAGACATTCCCTGATCATGGATATGAAGATTAAATGCAGTTAAGATGACAATTCTATCCAAATTGATCTACAGATTCAACAAAATATCAATCAAAATTCCAGCAACCTACTTTGAGGACTTTGAAAAGCTGGTTGCCAAATTCATTTGGAAGGGAAGGAGACCTTGAATAGCTAAAAATATCCTATAAAGGACTAATGAAGTGGGAAGATTAACACTTTCTGATTTTAAAGCTTATTATAAAGCCACAGTAGTCAAAACTGCATGGTACTGGTACAAAGATAGAAGTATTAACCAATGGAATCAAATTGAGAGTGAGGATGTTGACCACCAAATCTTGGTCAACTGATCTTCGACAAGGCTCCCAAATCCACTGAACTGGGGCAAAATATTCTTTTCAATAAATGAGCATGGGGGAACTGGATATCAATAGCCAAAAGAATGAAAGAGGACCCTTACTTTACACACTACGCAAAAATTTATTCAAAGTGGATCAAAGACCTAAAAATAAGAAATAGTACCATAAAACTCCTAGAAGAAAAGATATGGAAACATCTTCAAAACCTAGTAATAGGAGGTAGCTCCCTAAAGTTTGCCCCCAAAGCACAAGCAACAAAAGAAAAAAATAGATAATTGGGAACTCCTTAAAATCAAATGCTTTTGTGCCACAAAAGACTTTGTCAAACAGGTGAAGAGTCAGCCAATATTTGGAGATCATGAATTGGATAAAGGTTTGGGATCTAGGATAAATAAATAAATCATACAACTCAACAATAAAAGAACAAACAATCCAATAACAAAATGGGCTAAAGATATGAATAGACATTTTTTTCCAAAGCACAAATACAGATAACTAAAAAGCACACAAAGAAATGCTTATTTTCATTAGCTATCAGGGAAATGCAGATCAAGACTACAATGAGATTCCACCTCATACCTAAAAGAATGGATGCTATTAAGCAAACAGGAAACCACAAAGGTTGGAGAGGATGTGGAGAAATTGGGACACTTATGCACTGCTGGTGGGAATGTATAATGGTACAGCTACCTTGGAAAATAGCCTGGTGGTTCCTTAGAAAACTAAATATAAAATTTCCCTATGACCTGTTAATACCTCTACTCAGTATATAACCAGATGATTTGAAAGCAGTCACACAAGCAAACATTTGTCCACTTATGCTCATAGCAGCATTATTCACCATCACCAAAAGATTGAAACAATCCAAGTGCCCATCAACAGAGGAGTGGATAAACAAAATGTGGTATACATATGATGAGATATTATGCAGCAGTCAGACGAAATAATTCCTGAAGCACATCACAAGGTGGATGAACCTTGAGAATACAATGCTAAGTGAAGTAAACCAGACACAAAAGTATAGCTTCTTTATGATTCTGCTTTTATGACCATATTAATGGTAAATTCAGAGGCTTATAATACAGAATATAGGGTACTAGGAATACACAGAAGCTAAAGCTGGGCAAATGGTAAGTTAATGATATTGAACTTAAATGTAAGGGAATGGATAGATGTGAAGACAGTTCATTAGTGGGTCTATAATTAATATTGCCATATTGAAGATGAAATGATTGAAAGGACTGTATAGAGCCATGTATCCCACTAATTAACACAACAAATATGGGTAAGTTCTTGCACGAAATACTTCAAAGCTATGAATCTTTTACAAAGAGTTTATAGCATTGAAGTGTTTCAATGTTATAAACTACTATTGCATATTATGGGCTATGTTTAACAGGAAGACAGCAACAGTACCATAGCAATACCAGTGGTAAATGATTGGGGGTGGGGCACAGGATCAACAGTTAAGGGGAGGTTTGGATTTCTTTTTGGTGAGGGTGAGTTTATTGGTTATTTTTCTCTTGGGAGCAATAAAAATAGTCTCAAATTGAGAGTGTTGATGGACTGTTGATGGACATTATCCATGATGCCCAATGGATGGAGTTGGCTGAAGGATACATTGACTGAGAGATAGAATGGCAAATTCTGGTGCATACGTATGATTGAATGTTGTACTGCTACAAAAAAGAACAAAGTTATGAGGCATGCAACATTGTGAATGAACCTGTGCAACATTATGTGATGAAAAATAAGCCAGAAAAAAAAGCATATATTATATGGCCTCATTTAGAAAATTCCTATAAGAAAATTGGGGCCTAGATTGTAAGATCTTATAGAAGTCACATTTAGTCTGGAGTGGTAATTGTTATTTCTGGATTTTGAGAGGCTGTTTTATATATGTATAACCTGTTATTTCCCTGGCACTTTGAGTACCTCCTGTGTGGCACCAAAGACTCAGAGTAGAAGTTCTGCAGTTCTAAAAGTCAGCATTGCTACATACAGCAACTATTAAAGAAATGGAAAAAGAAATCAGCCTTCGGTTAGAAATAAAAGCAAAGCTGATTGGGTTGGGACTAAGGTAAATCAATACAGTGGTAAGGAGGACATTGTCTGTATGCTAGAACTTTACTTACTCTATGATATCAAAGGAAGAGGGAGTTATTTTGTCTAAAACATAAATTTTCTGTAGTACATAATCTAACTCAACATGTCCGGATAGATAATTTAAACAATCAAAAACACAGGGAACCCAGAATTGGAATAAGGGCTTGTAATTATGTATAGCTTAAAGCAATTCCCAAGTATATCACAGAGTATGTTGAGCACATAATTATAAAGGATTGGCAAAGTCCCTAGAGGGATGGAAGAAAAAATATTTAACTCTTCAACCAGGGGAACTCCTGATACTATCTCAAATACTAGGGACTCCCAAGTCAGTAGGCCAAGCCCTTGACCTTGAGGCTTGCTTACTGAAGCTTATTTAAATAGCAGAGAAGCTTAGGCTACCTAGAGTTATTCCTAAGAATTACTTCCAGAGGGCCTTTTTTTCTTGCTCAGATGTGCTTTCTCTTCTGGGCTCCATTCTGCATATGAAATCATTGCTTTCTCCCCTATGTGGGATATGGCATCCAGGGGTGCCATGGGGGAAGCCTGGCCCTGGCACCATCAGACTCCCAGGGATGAGCCTGGCCCTGGCACTAGAAGATTGACAATGCCTTCCTGACCAGGAGAGAGAAAAGAGTTGTAACACATAAGCTATCAGTGACTGAAAGAGTTCAAAAAGAGTCAAGAGTCTATGCTGTTGGCTACTCTTATGCAAGTATCATTTAGATATTGCTACTTATCATAGCTTGCCAAAGCCCAACCAAAACCATTCTTGTCAACCCTGGAGAATACCTTGGGCTCTATCTGAGATTTTACAAAGATTCCACATACTATGATTGCTCTTCAGAGGCCTACAACCTTCGGATGGTTTCCTGGGTCAAATAAGTCCTGAAACCCAGAGAGCCACTCTCTCCAGAACACCAACTAGTTCCAAACCCAAAGCTATCCATAATAAAAAAGTTAGAATGGAAAGAGTCCAAATGCCCCTAAAGATTGGGAGATTGATCAAAGGAGAAGGTGGATTTGTAACAGAGAGGACAGGATTTAACAAGTGAGTATGACTGCTGAATCATTATATTGAGTTTATTCTTTGGTGTCTTGGATCAGCTAGAAGGAAAAACCTAAAATTGTGGAATTTTAACACACACCAAACTCTGAAATCTGTTCTGTTTTGGTGTGTTTTAAATTTTATTGCTTTTATATATATATATACACATGTTATTTTTCATAATAAAACAAAAACAAAAACAGAAAAAACAGGTAGAACCATCTTTTTCATGGTAACTGGGTGATTACCCAATCAATGAATCAGGAAAAAGATAGCTTAACAATGGTAGCAAAACCTTGTTGAGATTTTGGTAGACCTTCCTCACGCCCTTCCCATTTCTATAAAAACAAACAAACAAACAAACAAAAAACAACAGCCTTTACTCCCAGTGTAGATCCCTTGTCTCAGTTCCAGAGGAAGCAGGGTAACAGTTAGCACATACTATCATGCATGTCTGTACCAACTGGTCTGAGGGCAGCCTCAAGGACTAAACCAGGAAATTCATCAAAGGCTCACCATTCCACAAATTTCACAGCATGTAGAATGAGCTTACAGTGCAGCTAATACTTTCAAGGAAACAATCAAATTGTAGATGCTTGAGGCAAAAAATTACCAAATTTTAGATATATAACTACAGGAGCCAGAATTAAGACTATTCATAATGGAAAAGGAACATAGATCTGAGTCAATGGAAGAATATCTAAGGTCAGGAATGCATGCACAGGACAAAATGTATGACCTCTAAAGACCAGGAGGATTCTAAGTTTTCATCTTAGGCTATTTTTTAGACTCATTGTCAGGCCAGTTAAACTCAGAAAGTGAGCACTTAAGCACTCACACAGGCCAACCTACGATAATGGGAAAGATGTGTTCTTTTCCTTTTTTTTTTTTTTTATTTTGTTAATATATGTCTTCCTAGGAAATTTCAGTCTTAACATGAACTGAATACAAGTTTAAGGAACAGATATCTCAGTAAATAAATTCCAGAGTTAACACATTAAAATATTACAATATCCAGGATGAGACAAAATATTAGAAGGCATAAAATGAAACAGGAAATGTTGCAAGTAAAGAAACAAGATAAAGCATTAGAAACTATCCATGAGGAATAGAAAACTTTGGATGCTACAAAGATTTTACAAAACTTATATTAAATATGGTCAAAGGGCTAAAAGAAAACACAGACAAAAACTAAGGGAATTCAAGAAAATATTAGATGAACAAAAAATAGACTTTCAGTAAAGAGATAGAAATCATAAAAAGGAACTGACCAGAAGTCTTGGACCTGAATGCCATAGTAACTGAACTAAAAAAAATACCCTAGAAGGGTGTGATGGTTAATTTCATAGACAATTTGCCTAGGTTATGGTGTCCAGTTGTTCTTTCAAGTGAGCGCTGGCTTGATTGTCACTGTGACAGTATTTTGTAGATGGACTTACAACAGGTCAGTTGACTGAATCTCCAACTGATTGCATATACAATCAACAGAGGAACTTGCCCTCAACAGTGAGGGGAATCTCCTCATCCATTCAGTTGGAGGTATTAAAGCAAGAATTGAGAAGTTAAAGAAATTAGAAAAAAGAATTTATGTTTCTTCTGCCAACCAGCTTCTCCTCAGGAATACAACTGCACCATCAACAGTCTCCAGCCTTTGGCTTCTTTACAGAGTTCAGAGGGTGAAAGATTTCAGAATTCCATATATACCATTGAAGATACTTGCTTGTGATTTGCCAGGAAGGAGCTACAGATTTAATAAGGATGTCCTGTGTTCTATATTACCTCACAATTATCAAAGATATAACTCCAGACAAGAGCCAAGAAAGAGAATTCTACTAGCTCTGATTTCCTGCAGAGCCTGAGAGAAATAATAAACTCTGTGAGAAATTTATTAGAGAAGTTCTCTTGCAAAAGAAAACTATTGAAAAATGAGGTAGGCAGAATAAATCCAGAGAAGCTAAGCAAGAGGTTATTTCAACTGAAGTCAAGTCTCAGCTATATCCCATGGAGATATCTTGGCATGACCAACATCAGAGTTGTCCCTCATTGAGACAAGAGAGCTTGGCTTTTGTCCTCCATGTCAGTTTGTCAATAATAGGCTACTAACCACTCATTTTAACCTTCCAAATGATTTAAAGTTTAGGCAGTTTTGGTCTGTGGAAGGCAATTCTCGGAAAGGTGTAGCTGTGAGTATTAGTGGGTGACATTCAAAAGAGCAGGGGAAGGGTGTGTCCACTAGAGAGAAGAATCTGAGTGGAGCAACACAAACTCCTATGGCATCAAAAGATTGTGCTGTAAGTTTGGGCTCTGTATTCTTATGATCAAGGTATACCTTGTTTGGCTATTGTTTTATAAAATGGCAGAATTGGAGGACAGACATTCAAAATATTGGCCACCCTTCCATTGGTTAGTGCAAATATGTAATAAGTTTGTAAACAGATTTCTATTTAATATCATTAGGCAAAAAATTTTGGGATTTGCTGCTACCACTAAACTTTTGATTGAGAGCATAAACAGAAATAGATGATGGCAAAATTGTGAAAACCTAAGGGTACAAACAAAAAACCTACTCTTTAGCTGTTGTTGCAGTTGTATCTGAATATATATCTGTGGATAGAACCTTGACAATTTCTACATTTAATAAAGATATTACAAGAAAAAGAGTAGTTGTTTATGCCATTCTATGGTACGATAAAGGCAAATGTTAATCTTTTATGCACAGGTATGTGTATGTGAAATTACTAATGTTTTGAACATGACATATATGGACACAAAATAACTGAACATCTGAGATTGCACTTAAATCATTTTAATTCAGTTAAAAGTGGACAAGAATATCTTTCTGACACTCAATTTTGTAATGGCATAACAATAGTATTACTAGTAAAGAATGTGAGTTAAAAAAACAAGACTAGCTAAAAAATAATGTGGAAAAATTAGACTAGAATCTCATGTTCTTATCTGTGTGAAGCAGAAAATAAAAACCTTATGGCTTACATTTTGTTAAGAATATGGAATACAAATCTTAGGACCACTTTTTTATTATTTTATTCAATTTGTTTGATTAAGAGATGATTTCTAGTTACTGTAGAACTCAAAATTTTCTGGAACATTTTTAGGCTCAAAGAACATGAAAACAGTGAAGAAAAATTGCATTTAGGCCAAAGTCTAAAGCATATTTATGACATTAAATAGAATAACAAAGAATTAATTCTAGAGAAAAATAGCAGGGAAAAAAAGCATTTTAATTTTTAAAACATCTGAAAATTAAGTAATGTGTCCTTTCATTAACCAAATAGGATTTATTTTGTATTTGGCACATTCATATTAGACACTTCTCATAGGTGACATCTGTTTTAATATTATCTGAGTACATGTGCCAGTTTGAAGCTGTTATGCACCCCAGAAAAGCCATGTTAATTAATACTGATTCAATATTGCTTGTGGGCTCTTTGTGACTAAATTAATTCCACAGTGATGTAACCCACCCAATTGGTGGTGGGACTTTTTTGGTTTCCATGGAGATGTGTCTCTACCCATTTAAGGTGATTATTAATTCCAGAGTCCTTTAAGAGGGAATCATTTTGGAAAAAGCTTCAAACTCTACACAACCAGATATGTTTGGAGATGAAGAAGAAAAAGAACTCTGAGGAATCCTTATGAATTGAAAAGCCAGGAGAGAAAGCTTGCAGATGCCAGCCTGGTGCCTTCTCAGTTGACAGAGGTATTCCAGACAGCATCAGCATTCCTTGAGTGAGGGTAACCTCTTATTGGTGTCTTAGTTTGGACATTTTTATGGCCTTAGAACTGTAAACTTGCAATTTAATATATTCCCTTTTCAAAAGCCATTCCATTTCTGGTATATTGCATGCTGGCAGATTTAACAAACTAAAACATTATATGACTGCAGAATGAACACATTAAGAATAAATCACCTGTTCTATGCATGATTTGGAATGATTAGTATTCAGAATTTTTTTGAGAAAGAAAACTTATAATGGGGCATGGAAAAAATACAGGAAGCCTAGATGCAAATAGTAATTCACAGTTTTGCATGATCTTAGGCAATCAATTTTATATTTCCTGTAAAACATGATATAATTTTTAAAAGAATTCTGTGCTGTAGTCCTACTCTTTAAATTCATTTCCTAGCTCAGTGACCTTGGTCAAAATGCCCTTTTGGTGGCTCAGTTTCCTCATCAGTAAAATGGGGATAATATTACTTCCTTGATAATGTATTTGCAAAGATTAAAAACATAAAAAGCATTAAAAAAGAATGTTCCTTTAGATTCAATAATTATTATTAGGCATATATTATTATTATTATTATTAATTTCTGCAACTATATAAATTATGTAGCCTGGTGTTTTGGTTAGCTCAAGTACCAAAATGCAATATACCAGAAATGGACTGGCTTTTAACAATGGGATTTATTAGCTTACAAATTACAGTTCTAAACCTGTGAAAATGTCCTAATTAAGGCTTGAAAAGGAGGATGCCTTCTCCAAGTAAAGGCTCACAGAATCTAGGAAACCTTTGTCACATGGAAATGCACGTATCTGCTTGTCCTTCTCTCCCAGGTTTCATTGCTTTCAGCTTCTGACTTCAGTGTCTTTCTCACTTTTGGTGGGTGTGTCCTCGTCTCAGAAACATCTTTGGGTGAATCTCTCTGAGCAACCTGGGCTATCTTTCTGTATTTTATCCTCTCATAAAGTACTCCAGTGAAAGTATTAAGATCCAACTTGAATGGGATGGGTCATATTTCAATTGAAATAATTTAACCAAATGGTATCACCCATGATAGGTCTAAAACCACAGGAATGGATTAGAAGAACATGGCCTTTTCTGGAAGTGCATAGCAACTTCAAATTAATACACTTCACTCTCTGAACCTCAAAAAGACATGTTCTTTCCATATCCAAAATACATTCATTTCATCACAATATCACAAAAACCTTGAATCATTTCACTAACAGTATTAAATATGATGTTTCATCACAATCATTTACAGATGTTGTCTATCCTGGGGCAAAATTCTTCTCCAGCTGTGAACCTGTGAAACTTAGAACAAGTCATCGGCTTCCAACATACAAAGGAGGGACAGTCATAGTGTGAATGCTCCCATTTCAATAGACAGAAATTGGAAGGAAATCAGGGGCCATGGTGCCAAACAGTTCTGAAAAATTGCAAGGCATATTTCATTAGATTTCCAGATCTGAAAATCATGTACAGAATAATGTTTTATTCCACAAGCCTTAATAGAGTGGCAGTCATACCTTTTCAAGGGCTTACACAGAAGCTGTGCACTCTTAAACCCCTGAGGTGAGGGTTCTAACATCTCCAAACCCTGGGGGCTTAGCCATGTTCTCTACTCCACCCTTCTCAGGCTTTAGGGTGGCAGCTGGACTGTCCCTAGTATCCAGGGAGTGTGCCCTGCCCTCTCTTAAGCTTGAGGTGGCAGTACATTTCCTGGGCATCAGTGCATAAGGCCCACACTCTGCAAACTCCAGAGCCAATGCACTCTTTGCACATGCCTGGGTGGGTCTGCTCACCTGGCCTGAAGTGTCTTTGCTGCAGATTTCGGTTTCCATGGTTCTGCCTTTTATCTTTTTTTATTATGAAATATAACACATATTCAAAAAAGCAATAAATTTCAAAGCAATTTTTAACAAATAGTTATTGAATAGATTGCACAGTTTGGTATAGGCTACAGTTCCACAATTTCAGGTTTTTCCTTCTAGCTGCTCCAAGACACAGGAAGCTAAAAAAAAGTATCAATCTAATGATTCAGAAGTCATATGCATTTGTTAAATCCTAACTTCTGTTATAACTCCTTCTACTCTGATTCTTCTCCCAGTCTTTAGGGATATTTGGGTTATGCCAATTCTAATTTTTTTTCATATTGACAAGAGGTATTGACAGTATGGAATAGAGGGATGGAACTGGTTGATGTTCTTGAAAATACTGGTACCTCTGGGTTTTGGGACTTGTCTGGCCTAGGACCGTCTGAAGGTTTTAGGTTTCTGAAAAGCAAAGTTAATGTGTGCAACTTTTGTAGGATCTCAGATAGAGCCTTAGGTGTTCCTTAGGGTTGATAATATGATGTTGAGTTTGATAAAACAAGGCTTAGCAATATCTAGCTGAAGCTTACATAAGAGTAGTATCCAGAATATCCTCTGACTTGTAATCTCTTAGCCACAGATACCTTATTTTGTTACATTTATTTTCTCACTTTTGGTCTGGAAAGCATTGTTGGTCCTGTGGTGCCAGGTCCAGGCTTCTCTCTGAGAATCAGGTCCCATGTAGGGGGGAGGCAATGATTATACTTGGAGAATTGAGCTTAGAGAGAGAGAGGACACATCTGAAAACAAAGGAGGTTCTCTGGAAGTAACTCAGGCATAATTATAGGTAGGCCTAGCTTCTCCACTACAGATATAAGTTTCATAAGAGCAAGCTTCAAGATCAGGGGCTTGGTCAATTAACTTCTCTTCTTTTTGTCTCATATAGCAGGTGAAGTTCTAAAATGCAGACACCTCATTCTTTGCCCTATACTCTGATTTACCTCTGCCCCAACCAGGTCAGCTCCATATTTATCTCTAACTGAAGCCTGATCTTCTTGATATTTGCAAATACAGAAGCACCCCAATTCTCTGGTACAAAAGCGTACTTTAGTTTGACAAAGCTGCTGGAATGCAATACACCAGAGAGGGACTGACTTTTTAAAGGGGATATTTAGTTACAAATTTAAAGCCAGCTGCTTTCCTCTGAGTTTCTCTGTCACAAGGGAAGGAACATAATGACAACTGCTGGCCTTCTTTCCTGGCTTCTGTGTTCAAACAGCTTTCCCTGATGTGTTTCCTTTCTGGTCTCCAAATGTCTGGGTCTGTGGCAACTCTGATTTCTGAGCTGAGTTGAGCTCAGCTGCACTGAGCAGTTCCTCTCTCCTTCATTGTGTCCTTTTAACCCTCCAGCTAATTAAATTAAACATCACTTATTGCAGGAGGCATTCCCCTTAGATGATCGCAGATGTAATCAGCCCCAGATGAATTTCACATGCTCATGATTAAAGTCCCCAGCAACAGAGCATTTGGGTGCCATCACCTAACCGAATTTACACCTGACCCTAACTACTACACAGGCCATTAGAGATATTTAAATAAAAAATAAATTATTTAACTGGAGAGATTCTTGTTATATATCCTATATCTATTCCCCCTGTAGAATTAATATCCCACCATGATTACTGATGTGCTTTGGACTAGATTGAATCCATCCCAGAGATACAGGGATGGGTCTCCCCTGAATGACTTAAGCCAACAAGAATATTCCATTAACTAGGTCAAGGTTATTTATTTGAGAATTGGCACATTGCTCAATTCAGACTAATGAGAGAGACATTAAAAGCAGCACTGGATTACAAGATTCAAAATTCAAAACTCAATATCAAAATCTGCTGTATCAATTTTATTCTCATAAGTAATGATCTTGGATAATACAGGAGTCACTATATGAAAATGGAAGTTAAATCTAGCCCTGTGAATTATTCACAATTGCCAAAAGATGGAAACAATCCACATGTCCATCATCAGATGAGCAGATAAACAAAATATGGTATATGCATATAATGAAATATATGCAGCAGTAAGAAGAAATGAGGTTTTGAAACATACTACAACATGGATGAAACTTGAGAACATAAGACTGAGAGAAATAAGCCAAACACAAAAGGATAGATATATGATTTCACTAATATGAACTACCCAGAAAATGTAAACTCAGGGTTTTAAAATGCAGAATATAGGGGATCTAGAGATAGACAGAAGTTAGAGAAGGGGGAGCTATTACCTTATGTGTACAGACTTGCCAATGAACTTAAATATATGGGAATGGATAGTAGGTTATGGTAGTTAATTAGTGGGATTACAAATAATATTGCAATATTGAAAGTGAATGTGATTGAAAGGAGTTGTTTAAAGCCATTTATCTCACAGACCAGCACTACAAATATAAATAAATTTTTGCATGAACTATTTAAAATATATGTCACTTGTACAAATAGTTAGAAATAGAGCTGTATATGAGAAAAACTACTTATTGCATGTCATGGACTGTATTTAACAGGAACATCTTACTAGTACCACAACAATATTAGGGATAAATAATATTGGTGGATAAGTATTAAGGGGAGTTTTTGGTTTTTTCTTTGGTGTGGTGTGTCTATCTGTTATTTTTCTCTTTAGATCAATGAAAATTATCTCAAATTGGAAGTGAAGATGATTGCACAACTAAGTGAGGGTGCTGTGAGATATTATTTATTTTGGGTGGTATATACGTTATGTAAATACAGCTAAAAATCTGCAGATTCAAAATAAATAAATAAATACATAAACAAACAAACAATGGATGGAGATGGCCAAAAGATACATCAACTGAGGAACAGAAGGGCAAATTTTGATGAATACATATGATAGAATATTGAGAGGCCACAGAAAGGAATGAAGTCATGAGGCATGCAATGAAGTGACTTAACTGAGAGGATATTACGCTAAGCAAAATAGGCCAGAATAAGGTAGGCAATAGTGGCACAGTGGCAGAGTCCTTGACTGCCATGCTGGAGATATGAGTTTGATTTCCAGTGCCTGCACATGCCAAAAGGAAAAAAAAAAAGCCAGAACCAAAAGGACAAATAAGGCATGGTCTCATTTAGAAAATACTTATAAGGAATTTAGGACCAAGACTGTACACTCTAAAAGGAGTTTATTCCTGAGTTTTAAATGTTATTTCTAGCTTTTGAGATTCTGTGCTCAATGTGCATAACCCAATATTTTCCTGGAACATTGGGGACCTGTGTGACAACTAAGAATCAGAATTGGAGTTCTGTGGGTCTAAGAGTCAGCATTACTCCATACAGCAACTGTATGGACTATGTTAAAGAAGCTGAAAGAAAGATAAGATTTCAATTAGAGATATGAACAAAGTCAATCTGGTATGGACGAGGGTAAATCAGAATACAGGGTAAAGGATGATAGTGTCTGTATTCTAAAACTTCATCTTCTGTGTGAGACCAAAGGAAGAGATGTTTATTTTGTTCAAAAATTTAAATTTTCTTTAGTACACAATCTAACTTAACCTGTCTGGCCAGTCCATTTAAACAACATAAACACCTGGACCCTAGAAAAGGGAATGAGATTGTGTAATTCCATATAGCTTAATGTAATACCCTAATACATTCCAGAATATGCTGGACAGATAATAAAAAGCATTTGCATAGTCCCTTGAGGACAGGGGACAAAACGTATGGAACTGTTAAAGTCATCTACCTGGGAATTCCTGATACTTTCTCAAGCATTAGGGACTCCCATATTAATTGGCCAAGTCCTTGATCTCAAGTATTGCTATTATGAAATTCATGTCTGTAACAGGGATGCTAAGCTTACCTATAATTATGCCTAAAAGTCACTTCCAGAGAACTTCTTTAGTTGCTCAGATGTGACCTTTCTCTCTCGAAGCCCAACTCTGCAAATAAACTCATTATTCTCCTCCCTACCTAGGACATGACTTCCACAGGTAAAAGTCTCTTTGGCAATATGGAACATGACTCTCGGGGATGAATCCGGTCATTGCACTGTGGGATTGGCAATGCCTTCTCGACCAAAAGAGGGAAGAAAAATCATATCAAAATAAGGTATCAGTAGTTAAGTGATTTCAAATAGAATTAAGAGGCTATTCTAAAGATTATTCTTGTGAAAGCTTCAGTTAGATAAAATTGCCATGGTATGCCAAGCCCCATCCATTGTATTCCTGAAAACCGTAAAGAATACCCAAGGCTCTGTCTGTGACTCTATAATAGTGTCACTCAGACTATTTTTCAGAAACCTAAAACTGCAAGATTTTTCCTATACCAGATAAGCCCTGAAACCCAGAGGTACCAGTCTTTCCAAGAATATTGACCAATTGCATCCCCCTAGCCCATAATGCTGACACTGCTTCTCAACATGAAGAAGTTAAAATGGTCATTGCTCAACTATCAGAGTGGGTTTTTGATATTATCATTTGGATTGGTAGCCCAAGAGCCAAATGAAACCAATATTCATTTATTGCACCAATAACACATTTTATCATTTAAGAAAACTTACAACTAAAGTAAACCTTTCATATACACTGACAAATAATCATTGAGCGTTTGGTAAAAGAAAAGTAGAATACACTTGGAAAAGTAAGATAAAAACAAAAACTTATGGTTAGTCCAAAATAAAAAACAAATCATATCTCCTCTTTAAACTTAGTGATTGTGTTCTTGTCAGCATGTGAAACTTGAATTTAATAGGAAGATGGATAAGCCTTCTTATATTCAAAGTCCAGGAATAAGTATTGAGAGCACCCTCAAGACCATTGTAAATGGCACTGAGATTGAGAATGCAACAGTAAAAATACTCCTCATGCATTTCATGAAGAAAATTAATAGGCAAATGGATAAGGATTATGACAAAGGTCCTTGCGTATACAAGAATCTGGAAAAAAGAGACAGAAGAAACAGATAGCATATTGATGATTCCTTCAAATTTTATCCCTTTGAATGCTCTATTCACAAAGTATGCAATTTTTAAATTTCTGCTTTAGAAATTTAAAACTCTTTTTCCTTGAGAATTTCATCTTAACTCATCCTACTGTGTTAGGACATGGGCCACAGTTTTCTTGGATCAGTAATAAAGGAATAATTCTACTCTTTGAAAGAAACCATACCTATTTAATATTCCCTAGCCAGTTTATTTATTTACTGAGGTCAAAATACTCAATACCAGAACATGTCAGCAGAGGATCATCCTTAGCAAAAAAAGTTCACAGAAACTACATTAGGAACTGTTTTAGTCAGAGTTCAACAAGAGAAACCGAATTAGTAGGAGATCTATAATAAGAGATTAATAACAAGGAATTGGCTACGCAACTGCTGAGCTGGCTAAGCAAGTCCAGCATCAATAGGGCTAGTCATCATGACAGGTAGCTAGGACTCCTGGGCAAGTAGTAAAGCTGCAACCCACTTGTGGAATTCCATGTTATTCTGCCTTTGATTTTCTTGCTTCCATGTTATAAAGCCCCTTGTTATTGCATTTGATAATTCAAAACACTCTTCCCATCTCAAAATCCTTAACTTAATCACACAAGTAAAGTAACTTTTGTCATGTAAGGTAAAATACTCATAGATTTAGTAGATATCTTTGGGAGGTTATTTGTCTGTCTCCTAAAGAAACTAATAAACAAAAATAGAGAGGAGGGCAAGTAGGATTTGATTGATCAATTTTTGCAGTTTCATTTAATTCAGTACAAGTTAGTGCTTTTTAGAGCTAATGAAAAAGTGACAGAACCAAATGTTGAGGTTTGCCTATGCTACTGTGACAAATATCACAGAATGAGTTGGTTTTAAGAGCAGGCATTAAATGTCTCACAATTTTGGAGTCTACATGTCCCATATCAAGGAGTACAGATGAGAAAACTGCAATTGTTTCCTTTGAAAATCTCTAGAACATTTATTGGTTTGCTTTTTACTAATCAAATATTTTCCATATGTGCCATATGATTATACATTTTGCATTTATTATATAAAACTTCATAACACTCTAGCAGTGATGTGTGTAAAGGTCTTTAGGTACAATGTCATGGATTGTGTCAAAATTAAAATTCAATTCCTAATCACTCATGAGCGTTTCTGGCACAGAATAATTCTCAATATAATATTATTAAATGATATATGTATAAGATGCATATGTCAGTCTTTATGGAATTTAATGGAGGTTTTACTATTCTCTAAAAGTGAAATACTAAACACATGTAATTGTTTTTATGAGGAATAATATGATTATCAGAAAAGGATGGGAGATAAAGGATAAAAAAAACTCTTAATTCAAGAGCAAATATTCAAAAAATACCAAATTATTGATTATATCTTAAATTAAAATATATTGATATTTAATTGTTTTTCATTAGAAGAAATATGACAGCTAATAATTGCACTATAAATAATGAGTGCTATATAAAAATCAGATAAATGTTCTGATATCGATAGATAGTACAGATAGAATGTGTCGTTTTATTTCTTACAATATTCTAATGATAGTTAATTGCTCTTTGTTCTAATAATTTATACACATTATACCTAATTTAGTATCCAAAGTAGTTGTGAATAGTAGTTACTATATTCATTTCATAGATGAGTATGCACATTCATGGTCCTAAATTTAGAAGGGACAGAATTAGAATTAGAATTCAGCTCAAGCTGTCAGAGTCCAAATTTATGTCTTCTCATGACATACATCTCATAACATCTGGCTTTTTTTTATTGTCTACTCAGTAAAACCTTTCATGACAAAGTAGAAGAGAGATTCAATTTGACTCTTCATTTACCATACTGATGTCCGTATTGGTTAAACTGACATCTTTTACACCATTTTGCATCATTGTTAAGGCTCATGTGTTATATATAAATGATGTGTGAATTCCAAAGACTTAGATGGCTAGATTTGTGTCCAAAACATGTATTCTAAGCATCAATTTTTTTTTAATAGATGGTTCCTTTGGAGTTTTTTAAAGAGAAAAATTCTACTGAAGTAAACATTTTTCTTAATATGCTTTTCTTACCCCATCTAGCCTCTTCATGCTTCCTAGGAATCTTAGTGAATGTAACTTTTATTTCACCCCAGAATGAGCTGACTGAACTCTTAAATGCAGCTTCCTAGGACATGTTGGGCACTGCCATCGTCCTATTCAGCTGCACTCCCTACAGCACTGCCCTGAGTAAAAACCCTGTTTCTTTCTCACTTACCTGACCATTCTTTATCCATGTTCTAGCAGCCAGCCATAAAACTATAACTTAAGGACAATTACAAATCTTCTATGATAGTTTTCCTTGAATCCTTGTAGATGAGCATTCTGAGATTTTGCTAGCTATGCCTACCGGATAACGTTAAGAAAGAAAAGATCAAATACATTGTGGCTTTCTTGTGACTTTCTCAGGTAAGCATTGAGTCTCCTTCTCTGTTCCTATTGCAAATGCTACTTGCCCTAATATGGTCTTCATGATAATTAATTGTAAATAATTATTTACTCGTTTACCCACAGGAATGCCAGATCCTTGAAAGATGGTCTCTTTTCCATGTATATATTTTTACCGCTGATGTAATGTCCCTGCTTATGGTACCTAATCAACATATTTAATGAACATGTTTAACTATGAAAAGTTCTAAGGCATGGGTTTCTAACCCTGAAAAACGTGTTAAGGTAAATCACATATTACTTTTGAGAAAACTGCAGAACAATCACATCCCAAAGGACAATCTGTCTCTGAAATTCTTATCTTTTGCCCTGTCATACCTAAATCAACACATTTATGGGTCTTTCAAAGAAGGGCAAATTAAGCAATTCATCTTTTCTAAATCTCTTCAAGAGTTGGAAATAGACTCTATTTTATTAAATTACAAAATGATCATTCAGATTCTTACTTTATTATTAAACAGGGGCAAAAGACTTAGGAAGTTTTTACTTATTGCAAGTGTTTAGACTCTATTTTAGATTTACTAAAAGGAAAAGTAAAGAAAAAATTATATGAGGAGATAAATTGGAGAAATATCGTCTAGTGTTTTAAGTAAATATTTAAAATATGCTTTCTATTTCAAAAAGTGGTATTAGAACTCCAAATAAAAATGACTATAGAGTAAAAAATATTGGAAGCATAGATATATACTCATATTTATATCACAATTTCTCAAAAATCAGATTAAACTATGGTACTATATAATATATAGAAATAAATAAAAAGCTGCGAGCAACATGATAGATCAAAACAGCAATGATAAGTTCCAGTAACATTCTTCATAAAACATTGTTTATAAATTATGATTTGGATGGTGATTTTTTCTTTCTTTTATATTTTTATTGGAGATATCATCACACACATACAGTCCATATAAGGTGTGCAATCAGTGGCCCAAATTATCATCAATAGTCAGGTATTCATCACATTGATCATTTTTAGAACATTTGCATCACTCCAGAAAAAGAAATAAAAGGAAAATAAAAGAGCTCATAGATCCCATACCCTTATCTCTCACTCTAATTGACCCACAGTATTTCAATCTACCCAGTTTTTACCTGTTATCGCTCCCATTGTTTATTTATTTTTTAACCTTATTGTTTTTTAACTCATCTGTCCATTCTCAGGATAGAAGGAGCATCAGGCACAAATTTTCACAATCATACTGTCACATGGTAAAAACCATGTAGTTGTACAGTGTCTTCAAGAATCAAGGCTACTGAACAGCTCTACAGTTTCAGGTAGTTCCCTCTAGCCACTCCAATACACCATAAACTAAAAAGGGATATCTATATAATGCATCCGAATAACCTCCAGGACAGCCTCTAGACTCTATTTGAAATCTCTCAGCCACTAAAAAATGTATTTTGTCTCATTGCTCTCTCTCCCACTTTGATCAAGGAGTCTTTCTCATTCTCATGATTCTGGGTCCTGGCTCATCCTCAGGAGTCAAGTCCCATGTTTCCAGGAAGAATTGCACCCCTGGGAGTCATGTCCCATGTTTCCAGGAAGAATTGCACCCCTGGGAGTCATGTCCCATGTAGGGGGGGAGGGCAGTGAGCTCATCTGCCAAGTTGTCTTAGAAAAGCCCCATCTGAGTAACAAAAGAGGTTCTTTGGAGGTGACACTTGGGTATAATTATCAGTAGGCTTAGCATCTCCTTTGCAGGAATAAGCTTCACAAGGGCGAGCCCCAAGATTGAGGACTCAATCTATTGAATTGTTTGCCCCTACTGCTTGCAAGAATACCAGGAACTCCCCAGATGAGGAAGTTGAATATTTCCTCCATTCTTCCCAGCCACCAAGGAGACTTTGCAAATACTTTTTTATTCTTTGCCCAAATTATTCTGGGATATATCAGAGCATCACACTCACCTGTACCAGCCTACAATATCTCATGCCCTATTCAAGATTCCATGTAATTGTGGTGTCAATTGTGGGTCAAGTAAAACTGACCATACAAGTTAAATTAAATAATATACTTCCCAAAATATAAATTTTGCAGTAATAAACATCTCTTCCTTTAGTCTTGCACAGAGGTTGAAGTTTGAAAATATGGACCATATTATCCTTTACCCAGTATTCTGATTTATCTTAGTCTTATCCAAATCAGCTTCATTCATATCTCTATATGAAGTCAGATCACCTTTTCATCTTCTTTAATAGTTGCTGAATGGGGTAATACTGATTTTCTTAGCTTCAGTGCTCTAACTCTGCATCTCAGGCATCATGTAAATACCCAAAGTTTCAGGGAACAACCACGTCATATACAAAAAGCTCAGTATCTCAGAATTTAGAAATATCAGTTACAACTGCTAAATATATGTGACTGCTGCAAGAACTTACAATCTAGGACCCTTCACAATAGGCCCCAACCTGATAATCCATGCTCTCAACATCAATTCAAGTTTATACATTATAGTTAGTCTTTATGAGTGAGGCATGATAATATTTGTCTTTTTGTTTCTGCCATATCATTCAACATACAGTCCTTAGGTTTCCTTCACCAGTTGTTTGCTTCACAGCTTCATTCCTTCTTGTGTCTGCTCAATAGTCCATTATAGGTATATACCATATTTCCCCCTTCCTTCCTCTAGTGTTTTATCCTTAGGCCACCTTTATCCATTGCGAATCTCTAACACTGCTGCCTTAAACCAATGTGCAAATGTCCTTTGTGTCCCCAATCTCAGTTCCTCCAAGTGTATACTTAGCAAAGGGGTTCAGAATCAGATATGATATGCTTTTAGATTTATCTGCATTACTAAAATTTTGTTTCTTCTTCTAGAATCTAGCCTGTTAAAAATGAACAATGGATCAAGACCTGTTTGTAGAGATTCATGATTTCCATGGAGCAAGTCCTCATATCATGGCTGATTTCAGGCTACCAATGTACTGTCACTGGACACAAAGCTGGGAAAAGATGCACAGTAGCACACCATTAGGAAGCATTTCTACCACATAGATAAAATGGGCTTAAGTAATGTTAATAAAATACAGTAAAATAATTGTGAATTGGTGATTTGGGAGTATTTATTACATTTTAAAATATAATTTATTTCATTGCAAGTTTACATAGTTTATTTATTTAAAAATGGCTGTGTTTATTCACAATATTTCTAAAACTTTAGCAATAAGTATTTTTGAGCTGGTACAAGCTGACTCCAGCTTGTTAGTATCTTATACAGCAGAAAATCAAGATTGGCTATACTTGTTTCCTAAGAAAACATAATATCAAGTTGGCACCTTATTGGGCAATACCACTACTTGGTAAAAACCCAGAATTGCTGAAAGCAGTGACACAGAGATTTGCACACTGATGGTCATAGCAGCTCTGTTCACAAAAACCAAAAGGTGGAAAGAATCCAAGTGCCCATCAATAGATGAGTAGCTTAACAAAATAGCGTATATAATATATATATGATGGAGTACTATGCAGCAGCAAGATGAAATGTCATTTCCGAGGCACATGACAAAATGGATAAGCCTTGAGGACATAATTCTGAGTGAAATAAGCCAGACACAAAAGGATAGATACTCTATGATTCCACTTTTATGACCGTTGTAGAAGCTAAATCAGAGGCTTATAATACAGAATATAGAGGACCTAGAGATACACAGAAGGTTAAAATGAGTGAACAATTAGTTAATGAGATTGAAATTAACTCCTAAGGGAATAGATAGAAGTGAAGGTGGTTCACCAGGGGGTTTATAAGTAATATTACCATAATGAAGGTGAACCTGATTGAAATGGGTTGTATACACTTAAGTGTCCCACCAATTAACACTACAAACATCAGTTTTTGCATGAACTACTGCAAAGGTATGAATCTTGTAAAAAGAGTGCATAATTTTGGGGCTCAGGGGGAAATTGTGATTGCATGCTAGGGCTATGTTTAACAGGAAAACATCAACGCATCACAGCAGTACCAGGGGTACACAGGGCAGCCCCATCCCAAGTCTCCTGTAGAACTACCATGCTGCACCTGTCATCTGCCCTTGCAACAGTGAATAGGTACATCTCTTTGTCCACATTTTCTTTAGCACTTTTTCTCTCTGTTCACTTCCAAACAGTTTTATTTGCACATCTACAATCCAACATAAGTAAATAGACATGGCTTCATCACCATAATCTATATGAAGACATTTCCATTTCTTCAAAGAATTCATACTCCTCCCCCATACCACCTACTTATTGACATTTAGCTTTGGCATAATGCTTTTGTTGCATTAAGACCACCCAATGCAAGGTGGGTCTTAATTCTTCATAGAGGTCTATGAAGTGTATAAAAGACAGGAAACATAGAGAAAATTCATACCTGACACAGACACAGATGTTTGGAGAAGCTGAGAGAGTCATTTGAAATCAGAAGCCTGGAGAGAATAGCAGACATCACCATGTCTCTCACCATGTGACAGAGAAATCCCAGACATGATTGGCCTTCCTTAAGAGAAGGTATCCTCTTTTTAGTGCCTTAATTTGAACATGCCCTTAGAATTATCTTATAAATTCCCTTTATAAAAGCCAATCCATTTCTGATATGTGACATTCCAGAAGCTTTAACAAGCCAAAACAGACACAAAACCTGAAATAAATCATCTAAAGCAACCATACTAAAACAAATGTTAAAGGAAATCCTTAAAACAGGAAAATTATGCCATATGGAAGCCTGAATCCACACAAAGAAATGAAACTGCATTCACCTCAGTAAACAAGTCTACTACAAAATTCCTATCTCCTGAAGACTTTTAATTTTATCTTGTAGCACGCAATTCTTTCTCTTCAATTTCATTTAGCCATAGTCCACTGAGTGAAGGTTATAGTCAATTACTGAATAAAAATTAAAACCAAATCAACTGCTTTAGCTGGCATGTTCAATTCAGAATCTCAGGTATCAGTCATAATTATTAAAATTGATAGCCTAAAAGCCTTTTTATTTCAGTCTAGTTCTAACTTTGCAGAATCACTTACTACAAATTAACCCAAATTTTCATCAATATAAATAGCAATATTCTGACATTTTTTGTTATATAAAGCTTCCCTTCTAGGCTTTGAAAATTTGACTGACCCGTAAAACATGATGATCCCTGACTTCAGTTATAGTTCTGGAATCTGTGACAGTTGAAGTTCAAAGCTCAGAAAATGTCAACCTGGAAAGTAAGACACAGAAAGGATGTCTGTACAGAAACTGCATGTTAAAAATGCCAGCACTATTACTGCCATTGCCTGATACTTGTCCTAAGACATGTGCCAAGTGAATCATGGATTTCCCAGTTCTCAGGAAGAACATGAAAAATTATTTTTGGCATTTGATGTACATTTAAGTAATTATTTCTAGGTTCAAAATACCCAGAAGTCCAATTAATCATAATTTAAACCATATTCAGCAACCTATCTTCCAGGGTGTTGGGAGAGAAAATATGTGGCCCAGTTTTTACTTTCATAGCAAGAGGCAGGGTCCTAAATCCTATATGTTTGAAGCTACAAAATGTGAATTAGTGAGCATCTAAAAACAAGACCAATAGGCACTTTATTTAGGAATAAACCCAAAGAAAATATAATAATAAAACTACACAATTTTATTCAAAGAAACTAGGAAATGGAAGGATATTCTATGATTTAGTTATATATATATATATATCCCTTACCACAAAATCAAACAAAATGTTTTTGTATTTCAATCAAAATCTGTGATGAGAAACTTGATAAACTCATTACAGAAACCAAATAGATGAATAAACAGATGAAATAGCTAAGGAACCATTGATAGAAAGAGAATTGGGTGAAGACTTGCACATTAAGTCTACAAATTATACCATAAAAATAAAATGTTGATACTTACTTGATAGCATTAGTGGAAACAGACAAAATAATTAAATTGTTTATAATTCTCAGAAATAGACACTGAGTTCTACAGAAATGTACTATGTGATAAATATGACATTTCATATTCAGAACATAAATACAGGCTTAACAATAGTGCTTTGAAAATTGGCCAAATCTTTAGGAAAAATAAAGATAATGTTACATCTCCAATTCATACCACAAAGCAAAATAAATTCTGATAGCAAATAATGGCTAGTTAAAAAGGTTTTACTTATAACCAACAGAGAATAGAGATGAGTCACAATTTTAAAATATATCATTATTATTTAAATACAATCTGTTTACTCTTACCGTCTACGTTTCGCCATTACATATTCCCTCGTGGATACAGCATCTGCTGTTTTTCTCATTAACCTAATTTAAGTCCTTAGAAATATGAAAATGTGAGTTCATTGGGGTATGTGTTCAAGCAGTTGAACATCTGCAAATTTTCCAGAAAGTTATCCTACATATTTTGTTGAATTTCAAATGCAAATTATATAACTATGATCACATACTGGCCAAAATAACAGAAGTCTTGATTTTTGCCAAATATACCTATTAAGAATACATCGGCAAACTTGCTTGTGATTCCATAATGCCAGATATCGAACAATAAGCTTTTGAATTAAGATAATACATTGTATCAATTTTGTTTATTATAACATCTGTAATGTCTAAGAAGTCATCTGAGCAATTGAAAAAAATTGCATTGAAGTGTGTGTTAATCTTGTAAAACCTGGTTGAGAATCCTGTGTTATTAAAACAAATAGCTTACTTCAAGCAATGGAAAGAAGAATGCATTGTTATCTTTTCCTCTTTTCTCTGAAAAGGGAAATCTTAAGAAACTAATTCAGTTTCTTTTTCCTTTCTATATTAAGCTTTATTTTTCATAATTGTGTCATCCTAGACATGAAATGCAGTGACAGTAGAAATAACATTAAAACATTTTACTCTTAATCCAGAACGCAACAAGAATAACTTTAAGGAAAGAAATAAGCTTTGACATTTTTATCAAGTCAAAATTTTAGGTAATTATTTTTTAAAAATCTTTTTTATTTTAAAATTGAAGGAAGAAAAGTGGCCACAATTATTCTGCAATGGAAACACAAAAATAGCACAGGCCATAATTCCAGTAGATAGCAAATCTTTGTGTGTGTGTGTGTGTGTGTGATATAACAGGAACTTAAAATCTGAAACAATTTTTTGTGAAAAATGCAACTTAATACAAAGAGCAAACCATAACTCAAGTTAGTAAGGAATTCTAATCTGAATATTTTGTAATTTTGGATCCTTTCATATATTAGAATTTAATTAAAATGTTCATAAAAATGACTAGTACATATAGGAATTTTTATATTTCTCAGCCTAGTAAAAAGTAAAATTATGTATGAGATGTTGGGAATCCTATCAACCTCATCACAATACTTCACACACAACATGGATTAACCATATTTCTTATCAGTGACTATTTAAAATGTCCCTATCTAAAAACAAATTGCTTATCTATATTTCCTTGGAAATACTTAAGAGTTTAAGAAATATTAGGTCTCTCTCTAGATCTGGAATTTGTGGTGGAGGGGATGGTTACAGTGATTTTGGTGTGTAATTCTTTTTCCTTATCATATTTTATCTTTAACAAAACTTTTTCCTCATAATTTTCTATAATTATATGAAACATTTTTAAAAATGTCCTCCTGTGCTACAAATTCAAGAAAGAATCACTATAAGTACTTTGAAAGATATATAAATCTAAGATGCTTGAAGCAATTTAAAAGAAGTCACAGACAAGAACAGAATGTCATTTAATGTCTTAAGGAAAAATATGATGAAAGTCTAAAAAACAGTGCTGGCAATAATAGTAACTGCAGTAATAATTTGTACTTTGTTTTTCAGAAACCAGAATAGAATTTCCCTTAAACTCTGCAGAACAGTCTTACAAGTTTATGCAACTTCATATTCTTTTAAGTCCAGAAACCATGCAATTCAAACTGAATTTAAATTGATCTTTGGATGTATTTATCAATGGAATCAAAATGATCTCTAACCAAATGAGTTCTTCTAGAACAAAAGACTGTGGATTCAAGGCATCTGCTTTACTTATTGTAAGGGCCAACAATGAGTTGAAGCATTTATAGATTAAGATGTACAAAATATACAGATAATACGTACTTATCTAAAGTTGATATGGCATGGATTGAATTTCTGAATTTAGTTCCATTAAAAAGAGCAATGAGACTATTGTTTTGGGTAGTCATAATATCTAACAATTTTGAGGGTTACTTTGTGTGCATTTGCTTATTTAATTCTCACAAGAATTCTCTATTAATGCTGGTGTTATTAATATCAATTTATTGATGAGGAAGCTGAGGCACAGAATTTAAGTTGCTCAGAATTACATAGCTACTGGAGGAAAGAGCTATGATTCACACATATGTAGTATAGCTTACCCCTACACTAAAAGGCTCTGGGTAAACTATGCATCTCAATTCTCTCAGTGGATCATCCATGATCTCTTTTTTCCCAGTAATTACCTGAGTCTCAGATAAGTGCATGAATTTTAATATATTCCAATGCCAAATAAAACAGTTTACTTTTATCTGTTGTATAACTCTATTTTTAAATTGAAATAATTAAAGTTAAATGATGAAAATGATTGAATAAAATATTCTTCCATTTTGGAAAAATTGTTGAGCACGTATTATATGAAAGACACCACTCAGAAAGCTGGGGAATAAAATTAATAAGTCCTAGTACCTTCCTGGAGGATTTTGGAGTTTAGTGTGACAAGTTATTCAATCCACTTAGAACATCCTCCCCATGCATTACTATTTCCAACTTCAACAGGTGAGTTCTAAAATTCTACCCATCTTCTGATGATGCCTTTTTGACTCCCAACTTATCACTATTCTAGTCTTATTTTATTCAAGTATTATTTTAGATATGTATCTTTTGTGTTTCTTAAAGAAATCATATATTTTGCTGTAATAAATAAATGAATTCATACAGTATGTATATGGGATTAAAATAATAATAATAAAAACCATCTTTTACCACTCTTTTCCTCTCTCAATCCAACTGCCTGGAGGTACACTCTATTCACAGGTTAGGATGCATTCTCATAAAAAAATTGAACAATCAACAAAATATTACAAAACTTTTGACATATACACAAACATACACAATACAATATCATTAGTGTTGGTCAAAAGGTTGACAATTATTGGTGTACTGGAAAGAGTCTGAGCTAGAAGTGAACTCAACTAAAATTAGGAATGATCTTTCAGGCTCATAAGAGCAAGCTTTATAGACAACAAAGTAGATACATTTAGTTGAATAAAAATATCAGTTCACAGTTCCATTAAAGCACACACACATGCACACTTTGGTTTGAGTTGTAAACAGAACTGATTATTATGTCTCCTTCTCATCCACTACCAACAAGGGCATCTGGAATAGAATTTTACATCACTGTATTTTTACATTCTTATTTTGGAAATGATGATAGTAGTATTTAAGTAAACAGATTAAATAAAAGACATTTTTACTTGTATACTGTAAAGTTCTCTACAAATTAATGTTATGTAACATTATATAGACTTTAATTTGATTCTCAATACTAAAACATGAATGGAGATTTATTTATAAATATAATCTGATAAATAGTTACAATTTTGGGAATAAGTACTATATAAAGTAGATATCTGTCCATATCTAGAGAACCCATTTATAAGATATAAGGTGAAAATTTTGCAACACTTTCATTTTCCAGTATAGAGTGCTTGATATTTTTAGCCTAGAAGATTTCAAATGAAATGCTATCAATCATTTATGGAAATTTTATAATAAATGCATCATCAATAAAACCATTCTTGGACAGTTAATTGATTCAAAGTCATTTTCTCTCATAGCACCCCATGTATTCAAGGATTTTGTTTGTTTACAAGTTTTAATTTTGAGTGTCATTTGGCACAGGATTCTGAGACCACTGAACAAAGGGAGTTCTTCAAGGACTGTATACTCTTGAGTTCACTCAGGTCATGTTCTCACCTTGTGATTGTTAGCAATTTTGCAAAATGCTAAGTAATGCCTAACATTAATTAAAATGTTTGATTCATTATGTATGATCATTAGTTAACAGTTTCACCTTCTTATTTCATAGTGAAAGGGAAACATAGTTAGATAATATTTGGTAGTATTTGCAATTAAGATTCAGCACAATGGCAGACGGCTCCCAATTGAGATTATGCATCAACGTCTTTCTATTTTTCTCTCACAATTATATTTAGCTCTTCTAAAAGTCATCTCTGGGAAGATATTTTTGAGATAGAGTTATTATTCAAAACCTAACTGAAATGACATATCAAAATTTATACTTTTTTCTCTAAGATTAATGAATATTTACAAAGTTAATCAAGATTTGATATAATAATTCAGGAAAAATCCAGCATACATTTATTTCCTTTCCTTTGAATAATCAAGATTTTTGCTAACATTCAGCAAATTCAAAAGGTAATCACTGCACTATTTATTTCTCACAGCAGAACATCACAGACTTAAAAATTAAGGGAAGAGTTTGAGGAAATTCTCAGTTCTAAGTCCACTATCAACATTAGGGAAAAGAAAGCATTTTTTATAACAGAGAATTTTGAACTCTTTCATTTATGTATTGATTCAATAAACATATATTCAGCATTTGCCCTGATTTAGCTACTGTGATAGACAGCTGGGACAAAAAAGATGACATAGAGTTGACCCTTGCCCTCATAACTGTCTAGTAGATAGCCTGAAATATAAAGAAAGCATATTTTAAAACGCTGGAAAAGAATTTAGTGGTTCAGAGAGATAAAGCAGAAGAAGAAATGACTAATTGCCTTGGGTTTCAGAGAAGGCTCCAATGTATTTCAATTTTCAAAAGAGTCTAGAATTCTTTTAAGAACTATTCCATATTTTAAAATATTTGAAAATTTTACCTGTCAAAAATTTTAATCACTGAATCTTTCTAATGATTTTTTCAAAGCCTAAAGATGTTTCCAACAGACCATTATAATGATAACAGTGAATAGGAAATATTCTCTTGCTGTTTTCTGCCAGGTCTATATTTTAATAAATAATATTAATTATTGATTTTGTCTTTCATAATATATTATGCTCCTTAACAATGAGACGCTACGTTTGTTCTAAGTAACGTGTTGGTGTTGGACAGAAAGTTAACTCAAGAGGTAAGAAGAGCCTGATAATATCTGACAGTGAAGACCAGATTTTCTATGAGGAAACAAAAGTTAAATTTTAGTCCAAATTTATTAATGAAAAAGCTATGGAGGCAAGTTTCTGGTTTTTTTTTTTTTTTTTTTTTTTAGTTGTATGAAGGGTTTTCCATTTTCTTGTTCAGTACCTCACCCTTCTTCTTTTCCCTATTACTGATATTAGGTTCAGGCAATAACAATATTTTAGAAAATTTGAAGGAAAATTCAGGTAATCAAAATAAGCTTTAATCACATCATTACTTGTGACCTTTTTGTACATTTTCCACATATTTTATTTTCTTATAACAAATAGTGGAAAGCAAAATAAATGCTGCTAAATCTCTCTCTCTCTCTCTCTCTTTCTCTCCTATTGTAAATTCTTCCTTTTCAACAGTGATATAGGAAATAAAGGTGGGTATATTTCCATTAGGATAAAGTAAATGTGCCTCAAAATTTGAGCTTTCCCATGATATATACATAAATAAATACAATGTCATTGTTTCCTTTCGCTGCTAAGAGTTAGAGAACGTGAGGATTATTAATGCTTTCTTGGATTTGGAAAGATTCACCCACCCACCCACCCAGTTTATATTAGAGGACTTGAGAGAGCCGGATTTCTGTGCATAAGAGAGGGTAAATTATTTTTGTTCCTCAGATTTTTAGTCAAGGAAAAGGAGAGAGGGAGCCCTGCAAGATTGCAAAAGACCAGTGCTCCAAATGATGGAATATTAGGGCAATATCACGACTCAATGTCTGTGACATTGAAGAACAGGCAAGAATAGCATTCAGCCTTAAACTGTACAGGCATACCTTGGAGATATTGTGAATTCAGTTCCCGATCACTGCAATAGAGCAAGTATCATGATAAAGTGAGTCACATGAAGTTTTTGGTTTCTCAGTGCATGTAAAAGTTGTGAACTACCTAAGTTTGCAAAGGCATGGTGCTTAAAAAAAAGCAATGCAGCACTTTAATTTAAAAGTACTTTATTGCTGAAAAATAAGCTAACAATCATCTGAGGCTTTTGAACAAGCTGGTGGGGGGTCTTGATTTGATGGCTGCTAACTGATCAGGGGTGATTGCTGACAGTTGCGGTGGCAGTGGAAATTTCTTAAAATAAGAAATTTTGCCCCATTGATTAACTCTGCCTTCCATGAAAGATTTTTCTATAGCATGCAATATTGTTTGATAGCATTTTTACCAACAGCATTTACCCACATTTTTTTCAAAATTGGATTCAGTACTCTTGAACCCTGCCAGTGCTTTATCAACTAGGTTTATTTAATATTCTGAATTCTTTGTTGTCATTTCAACAACGTCAACAGCATTGTTACCAGGAGTAGTTTTGATCTGAAGAAACCATGTTTTTTTCTCATGCATAAGAAGCAGCTCCTCATTTGTTCAAGTTGTATCATGAAATTGCAATAATTCAGACACGTCTTCAGGCTCCACTTCTAATTCTATTTCTCTTGCTATTTCCATCACATCTTCAGTTACTTCCTCCACCGAAGTCTTGGTCATCTCAAAGACATCCATAAGGGTTGGAATCAACTTCTCAATTCCTGTTAATGTTGATCATTTGACCTCCTCTTATGAATCATGAATGTTCTTAATGGAATCTAGAATGGTGAACCCTTTCCAGAAGGCTTCAATTGACTTTGCCCAGATCCATCAGAGGAATCACTGCCTATGGCAGCTATAGCCTTATGAAATGCATTTCTTTAATAATAAGATTTGAAAGTCAAAATTACCACTTGATCCACGTGTTACAGAGTAGATATTTTGGTAACAGTTATGAAAACAAGATTCTTCACATTGTACTCTCCGTCAGAGCTCGTGGGTGACTGGGTACATTTTTAGCAAGCAGTCAGAGTTTGAAAGGAATCTTTTTTCCTGAGCAGGTTTCAATAGCGAGCTTAAAATATTCAGTAAACCATGTTGTAAATAGATGTGCTGTCATTCAAGCTTTGTTGTTCCATTTGCAGACCAAAGGCCAAGTAGATTCAGAATAATTCTTAAGAGCCTTAGAATTTTTAGAATGATAAATGAACACTGGTTTCAACTTAAAGTAACCAGTTGCGTTAACCCCTGAAAAGCAATTCAGTCTATCCTTTGAAGCTTTGAAGCCAGACATTGAATTTTCCTCTCTACCTGTGAAAGTCCTAAATGCCATCTTCTTCCAATATAAGGCTGTTTTATCTAAACTGAAAATTTGTTGTTTAGTGTAGCCACTTTCATCAGTTTGCTAGCTAGATCTTCTGGATAACTTTTTGCAGCTTCTACATCAATGCTTACTATTTCATATTACAGTTTTATGCTCTGGTGACAAATTCTTTCCTTAAACCTCATGAACAAAACTCTGCTAGCTTTAAACTTTTCTTCTACAGCTTCCTCATTCTCTCTCAACCTTCAAAGCATTGAAGAGAGTTGGGGTCTTGCTCTGGATGAGGCTTTTGCTTAATTACGCTGGTTGTTTGATCTTCTGTCTTGGCCACTAAACTTTATATATATCAGCAATAAGACTATTTTGCTTTCCTATCATTCATGTACGCACTGGAGTAGCACTTTTAATTTATTTCAAAAACTTTCTTTGCGTTCACAACTTGGCTATTTGGTGCAAGAGTCCTATCTCTCAGCCTCTCTTGGCTTCTGACAGGCCTTCCTCATTAAGCTTAATCATTTCTAGCTCTTAATTTAAATTGAGAGATGCATGACTCTTCCTTTCTTTTGAATAGTTAAAGGCCACTGTAGGTTCTTAATTGGCCTAATTTCAATTTTGTTGTGTATCAGGGAATAGGGATGTCAAGGAGAAGAAAAGAAAAGGAATGGCTGGTCAGTGGAACAAACATATGCAATATTTATCAATTGAGTTTGCTGTAATATGGGTCAGTTTGTGGTGACCCAAAACAATTACAATAGTAAGGTCAGAGATCACTGATCACAGGTCACTATAACAGATATAATAATTATGAAAAAGTTTGAAATATTGTAAGAATTACCAAAATGTGATACGGAACAGCAAAGTGAGTGTTGGTTGTTGGAAAAGTGAAACTGATAGATTTGCTCAAGGCAGAGTTGCCAGAAACATTTAATTTGCAAAAAAAAAAAAACAACAAAAAAAAATAAAACAAGATATTCCTGTATACTGTATTTTCTTGTGGAGTAACATCTGCCCATAAATTTGGTTAACCTAGACTTATTAAATTATTACTTTGGGAAAATAAGAGAAGAGGAGTTATGTCTGGAAATGAGGAAAGGAAAAATGTTTCTTCAGAGGCTTAAACACTACAAAGATGGAAATGCAGAGAAACACAATAGAGTTAGCAAGGGAAGAAGCAATCAGATGAGATGTAAGCAACTTTTTTCAGTTTCTTCAGAGATGTCGGAAGAATGTGTATTCCCTATTTAAACCAGATAAAATAATAAGGTAGGAGTTTGAGCCTATTTTAATTAAATCTTAAAGACCATTGTGAGCCTAACAAATTAGAAGTCTTGAGGGACATCCGAGAAGCTCCCAAGAGGGATATACTCATACACGTACACATGCACAGGTACACAAATTCTACATATTTGTAAGCAAACTGGAATTTTTCTCTACTTTTTTCCAATATGCTCTTTTACTTACTAGGGTACATGGACACTCTCCAATTCATAAAATACAGTCCAGCACTGTGACTTTTAAAAGGTGTACGGTTTAACATTCTGTGAATATATGTATTCATTATATTTTAACAGCATAAATAATTTATTTTACATTCATTAAGCAAAGAAAGCATTTTCATTTCAACATTAAATCATGATTTTGCATATTTCTCTTAAAATATTTTTTGCCTAGAGTTATATAAATGCAGCATTTTAAATATATTTTAGCTTTTCAATTATAATGATATTTCATTTTGTTCATCTTTAGATATATAACATCTAATACACTGGCTACATGGGGAATATATTCAATAAATATACCTTGGATACTGAACTAATCAACTAATTTACATTTAGAAGACTATCAGCTTTTAAATGGAGCTAATTTTTGTGCTTCTTTTTCATTTTTATGAAGTTTCAGCAGACAGTTTGGGTTCTATTAATAATTATTATTAAATTCTATTCCTTTTATCTTTTTACATGCTTCAATATAACATACTTCAATCAAATAAACAACCATCTCAGAATATTGCCAGTAAAACTATTCTTTAGTGAATACTTACACAGGTCTCAGGGATTTACCACATCATAATTTTTTTTGCAATAAATATTTAGTTCATCAGAGAGACTAAACGAGTACATTTGAAACCTCAATGAGCCGTATATCACAGGAAACAAATGCTAATTGACATAGTGCAAAAATAGTTTGATCAATCAGTGAAAAAATAAGAAAAAGTACTTGCAAAGGTCTTAATCAAAGATTCACATTTTAATTTTAATTCCAGATCATCTTCTTACAAAAATAAGAAAATTGACTTCCTCCAGTAATATTTCAAAGGTGTTTCTTGTGAAAAACAATGTTGATTAGAGCATGGATTTGTGATTTATGAATAAAATAAATTTAAAACTTTCTGAGGGCATTTCAAATGAATCCATCACAGATCAATCCTTAATATTCTGAAATGAATTTTCAGAAGGAAAATAAAAAGCTTGCAGTTTTTCCCTGTTGCAAGGTAAAGACATTGATATTAAATTTAAAGACATTTTCTGATGGGAGGAATATCAAAAGATGCTCAGATCAACAAATCTTCTATGGTATGAGTCATAAGCACAGCCTTATCTTATCAAGTTAGACTATATTTTGGATTGTTCATATGTGGGTTTTAAACTGTTTACATACTAACAGGATCACAGTGTGTTTAACTAATATTCATCATTTACATATCTTCACTCTTTTTAAATCCATTGCTGGATGATCTGAATACCAATATCAGACACTTCTAGGTCATTTTACTCCACATGTACTGATACTGACTTTATGGTGATTCAGTCAAATTTCAGAGCGTTGGAAGATCACCTGTCCTTAATATCATGCCTGTTTTCTTCCTACCTTATTTGTTGTAGCAAATTGACTGCAGGAACACATTTCTGATTAATTCAGCTGTGACTTATTCCTGAAGCTACAACCCTTGACTTCCACTTCACTTGCCTAAATAGTTCTGTTGTGTGCTCTGCTTATTTATTCTAGAGCACACTCATTCTAGGGAGTCTGGCACTACAAAGGATTAGAAATTAGAAACCTATTTAATGTTATTATATTGCAACTTTACTATGGCATTTAACTTATAAGCCATAAAACTATGTAGCTAACAATGCTTTGATAGCTTTTGTGTATTTTGTAATGCTACACAGAAGTAACTATGTAAGTTCATTTAAGGAAATATTCCATATTTTTAAGGAAATATATTATTACTCAACATAAAATTTGAAAGAAGATAGGCTGGATACTCCAAGATTTTCTAGCTTATGAAAGAAAATGTGTGATTTCAATAAGAGGTAGGTTAATGTTAATAGTAATGATGATAACAATGATAATAGAGCTAGCATCTATAGCAATTAGCATGTTCCAGGCATTATTCTAAGTGTTTTACATCATTAAGTCAAATAACTACATTATGAAGTAGAATATTATAGATAGAGATGATATTCAGAATATTTAATAATCACTGTAATTCATGGCAGAATCTGTCATTTCTATAAGCAGTCAGGTATAGACTTCTCATTGTGAGTCTACATGAGTACTGAACTTTGTCCTCTGGACTAAGAGCATTTCCAGCATGGGTACCATCAGCCCCAAGGTGTCTAGGTCTGCTTTGGAGAGACTCCTGGTCCTGCTTCGGACCTTCTCAGCCTGGCTGGAGGGCAGATTGGTGGTACCTCCAAATCTCTTAATGCCTATCCAATTGGTTGTACTAATTGGACATGGAGCCTCAAGACACCCTGTAGTAACTATTTATCAACACATATATTTCAATTTTCTGATAATTTTCACAGCTTTCCCACTGAGTACAATTGAACTATCAGCCCAAATAATGATGTAAAAGAATTTGACACATGCATATCCGTTGAGAGGTAAAAGAGATGACGTCAGAGTAGCTTTATTAGTGAAATGCTTTAAAAAGATGGTCTGAATTGAGCATAGATTTGCAGATGTTTACAATTTTCCTTCACAAAGAAAATGAGGAGCACGGTTTAGTCTAAGCATTATGAACCATAATACAGGACACCATGAGACAGGTGCAGAAAACACAAAATTTGACTTTTACAAGACATGAGATTATGAAATGTATGAGAAGTAAGTTTGGAAATTTAAGTTAACTCTTAATTGTAGAATATCCACGTCTCAAATAAATTGGGATAGCACTTTAGGAATTCTCTGATTACTGTATTACCTACAGAGAAAAATTTGTACTAGGAACAAAGAGGTGTTGAAATGGATAGAAATTCATGTAAGTAGACTATTTGTGTTAATGTTTAAAAAATAAAGCATAAGAGATAGGAGAAACAGAAATTGAGTGGTAGAATTAGAATGAGACAATACAGATGCAACAGACAGTGGGAAAATAATTACTTCCACCAGTGTTTCTGAAACTGTATTCATGAGGTTGCTCCAGCATCTACTGTGAAGGGTTAGATAATGACAGATCAAGCAGCTTCGAGGTCCTCTGCCCCTCTATTAACTAGAAAGTTCAACTTCTACTCAAATATTGGGGTTCTTGAATCAAACTTCACTTTTATGTTTTAGTTATTCTCCTTAAATGCCTTTTAAAAAGTGTACAGTTAAGGATCCCCATTTGGCAAAAAAGCTCTATGATGTGTGAAAAAAATATATGTATATATAAAATTATATATTTATAATTAGATTATGTTGATAAAATTCAGAAGAAAAAAACATACAAGTTAAGATTTAAGAAAACAATTAATGAGAAAAAGAACAGGATTATTTGATTTATTGTATGTAGGATTTAAGGTACTTCAAAAAAGTCAACGCCACTTGAGCAAGATATTAGAACTAAATATGTAAGATTAGATATTATCACATTAGCAATGACATGTGAAATCATAAGAACATGAACTTTCCATGAGTATGAACCAGATACAAAAAGAAAGTTATCCAAAAGCACAACAGAACTTTGATCTAATGCCTTCAGTTGTGTAGCAGTAGGAGGAATAGGAAGGATTGTTAAAGACAGAAAATGATCAGTTTCACAAAGTAACTGAAACTATACTACTTCAACTGATAAAAGTCAAAGCAGATGAAGTTTCCAAAAAAGTTTACATGTTGGAATGAGGTTCTCAGTAGTTTTAATAGTATGTGCTAAAGATAGATTTAAAACTTAGGAAGTGCTGATAGTTTTCAAAAGAATACTTTCACTCAGATGATGTGCAAAGAACAGAGGTGTCCAACTAATGAGCTCATGAAGAGGGAGAGGATGCAAAGAGTATAATTACTATTTTAGGACATTTGACAAGAAAAAGAAGTGGGAAAAAAAGATTGTAACAGGTTAGTAGGATCCAGGTAAAACATTTTTCTTGTATTTTAGTTTTTGTTTTCAAAACCACAGGATCCCTTAATGTATATTTTCAGACCTATTGGAATAACTAATATAGATATCTAGAAAAGGGGATTTAAAAGATGCAAATTTGAAGGCATAATTTATAGAAATGAAGTCCTTAATGTTTGGGAGGACTAGGCACAAAGGACACATGACAAGGGTTATTTATGGCAAAAAGAAAAAACCTACAGTTTTAATGAAGGTACATAAAGCTTTATATGCACATATCAATTTCAGTAAATTAGAAGAGATAATCTACTGCAAAAATGAAGAAAAATAGGACATAGAAACTTGGGAAATTTGGAGATGTTTTGGAACAAACATTATTCAGCAATAAAGATTTGAATACAAGATTGTTGATCAATATTGAGGAATCTTTGTGTTAACATGAAATTGATGACATAATTATGTCCCATAAAAAATTAAATCTGAACTTAGGTAACAAGAAACATTATTTGAAAAGACTATTATAATAGGGTTAGGTGAACCATTGCAATAGGTGGAAGGGGACTATTACATTAGGGAGAAGGCTCTGTTTGCAAGATCTTCAAGCTTCTCAAAGATCAGGCAGAAGGGAGTTTTCTTTTATATGGAGGCACAGACAAAGCAATAAAGAACTGTTATGGGGCATAGAATGAATAAGTGGCATGATCGTACAGTTGATCACAGAATTTATTTTCTTCCAAGATCTGTGGATTGTTAAGAGGGGCTATTAAGGAGGGAGTGTTTTACACTCCATTGCTTGCTCAAGGTTGGGTCACTGCCCAGGGGACTATGAGGAGGAAAGATGGTTGACTAAATTTTGGTGGAGACAAGTTAGCAGGTTCTTTGTCTAAATTAAACCATAGGGACAATGTGTCCAGTTAATTATTTATAAAACAAATATTGGGAATTAAGAGGGATTTTGTCTGGCCTCACCACAGTTATACAAGGAGTCACCCACGATTCTTATCTAAATTACTTAGGAAAGGATTGTTCTTTGCAGTAAACCTTTTACCAGAAAATAAAAAAGTAGCGGGCTTATTAATTGTTGCTGTTTTCTAGGAAAACAGTACTTAGATAAAGTTCAAAATTGCCAGTCATTTTTGCTTTCATTTAAGTTTCTTGAATGTCACGGAATTACTCAGAAGGAATGGAGAAAATATGAGTTGTGCTATGCTGGTAAAATAAAAATAAATAAAATTTAATTCTAAATATAAATTTATTTATAAAAAACAACTAAAATGAAAAGTGGGGCAGAGCTTCCACACTGTTGTGAAGTGATCATAATTGGACAGCTCCCTCTAGGGGTAAGGTTGGAGCGTAGGCTTTCTTCCTGCAAGATGCTGACACCGAGAACAGGAAAACTTTCACTTTAAAGCAAGATAAATATCTCAACCACTAAATAGGTCTGGGATAGTAATGATTTAAATGAAATGGGTGGTGCATGTGTGTGTGTCTGAAACTCAGAATTGCCTTTATTGGAAGTTAATTAGAAGTACCTACATTTTGTCCTTCAGCAGAAGATGCAGCCATTCAGGGCAAATATAAAATATTAGTGGTAGATGAAATAAAACAGTTCTATTATTGCATCCCATGAAACATATTTTTTTAAAGTAACAGTTACAAAATTAAGGTCTGCATATAGGTCAGAAATTATCAGTATTAGGAGTTAAAATGATAGACAAGGCTCCATACAAGTAACTGAATATAGCAAAGGTCCTATATATATAATTTAATCAAAAGGGATATATAAATCAGTGTCCAAGGAGGAAGGAAATGGTCCATTCTTGGATAATTTGAAAATATTTTAATAGAGAGACAATGCACAGAGTATCACTACAGTAAGGGAACCCCAAAGGCATTGCGTGGAGAGCCTGCTTCACTCCTAAGCCTGAAAGGGTGGGAACACTGAGTGGAGAGAACTGCTGGTAGCACCTATGATGCATCCTACCAAAAGGACTAGGCATGGAGGAGAGAACCTGAGTAATAATCTGCCTGATCTCAATTTCCTCCCTCTTTGAACCATCTATCATCCTTTCTATTCTACAACCCAACTAGAAGCCAGAGGGCAAGGATATTTGTTGAGACATCTATATGGGTCAACCCATCAGGTTGGGAGCAGGATAGTTGGAAGAAGAATGGATCTGGAAATGCAAATGAGTCTACAGCTTTCAGAAGAGGGTAGAATGGGGATTACAGAAATAGTTAGCTGAATTTTCCTTGTTAAATATGCATTCTGGTTAAATGCACTATCTAGATTATTCCAATGCTGCATCACCACACTTTCCAGTAGGACTCATGAAGACAAAGGAAAAACAAAATTGCCTTGTGACTTGCCACCTAAAGCCAGAATATGGAAGGAATTTCCCCCCACTTTAAAGCAAGGAGGGTGAGATCTATGAAAACCTATCTCAGATTTGTCTCGTTGCATACCTAGATTTTATATCCTGAAATAAAGAGAAAAATGAAGAATTTGCAAGTTATTTTACCTGCTATTATTTCAGGTATCCAAAACCTATATTAATATGAAATATATTTCTCTGCATAAAGAGGACATGTTTTAAACAAATAGCTAGAAAATTACTTTAGTCTTTTAATCTTGTCTCTCCTTGTCACATACCTAAAACAATTTTCAGGAAGACCGAAGGGCTCAGGGGTGTATTTGGGTGAGAGGTTGTTGAGGCGAAGCACCAAAACCAGGCAAGAAAGGTAAGGAGAGCGAACATGGAGCGCATCACTCAGTGCCCTTTGACATATTCTCCCATTTGAAAAGCGTTTGCTCATTGCATAGGATGGCGCGATGCAGGTTTAAGTGTAGCCTACCTGTGCGCTTTCATTTTAATATGTTGTAGCTCAGTGAAGGGTTAAATAAAAGGGGTAAATAGCAAAAAAATAAAAAAATAGCGCCTGTGAAGTGATTTGTGATGTTAACACAAGTATCTCAGTCTTTAAAAGAAAAAGTAAAAGGTGGGAATTAAACAAATGGCATAGATTATATTAAATAGTTTAATATGGTAAACAGATACCAATTAATAGGGAATAAAATGCTATTATAATAATTTTTTACTATAGATTGCAATTTATAAATCTAATTTTATTGTATTATACTATTATATTTATATTTGGTAAATTCTAAGTTATATTTATTATATATTCTGTTTACAGTTTGCTGTCCTTATAAAATTACTGCATTATATTTAAATCGCATTTTACTATATTCTCAGCTTTGTAAAAATACATTTGAAATTATATTTAAAAGAATCAATTTTATAGGAAAATACAAATTACTACCTTTTCACAGGTAAACTCTTTCCAGATCTTCAGGAGATAATTCCATTTTCACAAAGTGATCTAACACAAAACTCAAGATGAAACACTTTCTTAGTTCTCTCTTGATAATAGCTGTGTTTCTTGATTTCCAGTGCTATTGTATTCCTTAAATTTATCTTCTACTTTTTAATGAATTTTTCATGAAAAGTGATGTAAAAGCTGGTTTTCTTTCCATGAAAGTGTAAATAAATACCAAGCAGAGTGATCATTGTAACCTTTCTTAGTTTTAGCATGGAGACACACGTTCATATTCTATCTTGAAAATTTCTTCTACACCTATCCATATATCCTGAGCTTGTTAGAGTCTAGCCATCCATTTCTTGCTGTCATGAAGAGCATTGCCTTTGAAATGCTAGATATTTGTTTAAATCCTTTAGGCTTTGCTACTACTAAGTTGTACACTTTCAGTTGTCCATTGGATTAAAGGGGGCAAAAGTTACAAGTCTGGGTATCAGATGTTGAGTGCAAGGTACCAGATTATCACCGTGAGACTAGTTTTCCTTAATCACAACTTTTACATATCTTTATGATCACATTTTCAGTTCCTTTGGAACGATGTACAAATTTAACCATCTCCCAAAATTCTAATGTCAACCTTCCTTTTAAACTTTAGCTTCAGCATTCATCTTCATAACACAAACCCTCAAGCCAAAGTTAACTAGACATTATTACTTCTCATTACAACCTTTCCCTCTGCTACACTTTCACATTTTTTTTCTCTTTCATAGTGATGCATTTTTCCATAACTTTCGTACCTCCAATAAAATAACATTTTTGAAGTTCTATCCCAAAGTAAATTCCTTTTAAGGTCCATCCGGGTGAGTGGTAAATTCAGAAAAGCTAACAATCACCTTTGCCAACTCTTATCAGCACCCACAGATAAAATTACCATAAATAGCATAAAAGATCACTTTTACATGATACTTTTGCTCTTTTTATTCATAAATCTCTGCAATATTCAAAATTCCTTACAAAGAACCTGCTTGATCATTATTTATATTCTTTTCAGGTACCATTTACAAAATTGTAATAATAAAACCATACCAATACAAATAGTAAATAACAGATATTTGTTAAATAATCAAATAAAATAATTAATTGCATCCTGGGCTCTTAAACCGAGGGCTATTCTGTAAGAGATATTATCAATTCACTGGGGACAAACTGCTGTTTTAATGAAGCCAACATTTTCTTTCTATACAGCAAAGAGATTGAATTTGGCTTCATTTTAATAGGCCACTTGCTAATGCAAATGTAAAGCTCAAATATTATTTTGAAATAAAGGGCTAAACCGCTCTGTATGATAATGTAAAATATTGCCTTTATAAGGGATAGAATCTCAGGAAAAAAAAATTGACAGATTGCTGGATTGAATAGCAAAATAAGAGAGGTTTATTCTGTTCCTTTTCCTGGGGTAGATTTAGCTACCTGCACTCCCGAAGGATTGATCAGGGATAAGAATCTATAAGAAGAAAGTGTCCCCCGGAATATGGTGGAAATAGGAATATAGATACTTGTTAGGCATCCTCAGAGTACAGGGCCTGGCTAAAGAATGTAAAACAGTGACATCTATCAAATGGCTTTAGGTTATCTTTTTACCAAGATTAAGCAAAAAATATGGAAAAACAAGAGAGTATTTTGTTCTTTGTATTGTTAAATTCTCTTTGTTGCTTCCTGGTGAGGAATATTTAAGTAACAAAACTGTGTAAGATATATTTTCTTAACATGCCTATGCCAATGTATTTTATGAGGGAAGGTGGTTTGTAAATAAACATAAAAGTATTTCTTTGCATATGTTTAGTTTGCTAAGCTGCTCGAGACATGTATCACATAATGGGTTGGCTTTCAACAATGAAAATTTATTACCTTACAAGCTTACAGTTTTGAGGCTGTGAAAATATCCAAATCAAGGCATCATTAAAGCAATGTGCCCTCCTGAAGCCCAGCTGTGGGAGATCCTGGTGTCCTTTGTCATATGGCAAGGCACATTACAATGTCTGCTGGTCTCTCCCTTCTCTTCTGCATTTTGTTGCTTTCAACTTCTTGTTTCTGTGATTTTTTACGCTTTGTCTTTTTCTTCTTCCTTCAATAATCACCCCCTATTTCTCCCCATGATTGGCTCTTTCTTGTTGCTTGACTCTTATTTTAAATGCAGCCTTCTAAAAGTCTTCCTTAAACATCAAATCTAAAGGCCACTCAAGCATTCTGCTTATCATCCTATTTTACCTCTTATGAAAATTATCTCTCTATGCCATTTTTCTTTCTATAGCCATCAGCCCATTCATTAATCTATCTATTGATTCTCCATCCATATGAATTTTCGTTCGTTCATCATCAATGCTTACCAGGAATTCAAGCTGCCTGAGAGAAGAAACCTCATTTCTTGTTTATCATTATCTCCCTAAGCCTATATTGATGCCTGATATAAAGTACATGCTTAGTAAATAAATGTTGAATAATCAACTGTTCAACATGTCAAACACTTACTGTTACTGTACATGTATCTCTTCAGTTTTCACTATAAACTTATCAAGGGTTAACTGGTATCTTCCCCTTAGTAAGTGCAGAAATTAAAAGTTAGAAAGTTAAGTAACTTGCTCATTATTCTTCACATAGGAACTATCTCCAGAACACTTCTCTATTTAATGATTTATACAACAATCTCTTAGTTTGCAAATGTCGTATTTAAAAGCTATATTAAAAATCGGTTTTCCTTTGGAAAAAACTTAAAATTTGTAAGTGATCTATATTGAACTTAGGTGCACACACTTGGACAGATTTACTCAATTATGAGCTTTAGTTAGACATACTTTATCATTGCATATTCAGACATAGTTCTTCCTTTACTCCTCTTGTATATATTTTTTACAATAAAATCTACACTCAACTACCATAGTCACACTCACTCAAATATTTAATGTGGGTTCTTCAACTCTGATTGAAGTACAAATACATCTGTAATCATATAATGCCATTTTGTGAGTTTCTTAAGTAACAAACGGCATAGTGTTCAAAGTCTAATTCTGATTTGCTTTCCTTTTTCAGTCATCATTGGGTTCTTGAGATTTGTTCATATCAATAAGGATCTAAGGAATTCTTTGAGTGACTTTTCTATATACTATTCTAAAAGAACCACATTTTATTGTCTAGCTCCTCATTTTTAGACTTTTGGAATGATCCCAAGTTTGCTGTTCTAGAGAATGCTGCGAATTAGCATCCTTGTCTTTAACTCCTTATGCAACAGTGAGTGGGTTTCATGGTCCCTAAGGAGATACATGAATTGTTTGTAGAGTATAAATGTTAACCCTGAAAATATGCACACTTTTGTGAATGTTTATATGGATTTTCTGGGAAATGGGTACATATATACTTCATCAAATTCTCGGATACCTTTGGCTCCAGCATGGATAAGAATTTAGAGTCAGAATTGTTTAGTTATAATTTCTGAATATTTTTGATTTTAGTAAATACTGACATTTTTACAAATTACTGTATTTAGCTAGATTAGTTTAGTAAAGGGAATGCTTTCATAATGTTAATACTTCATTTTTCCAATCTGATGTGAAAAAGTGGTATCTCATTATTTTAATTTGCTTTTCTCTATTTAATTGTGAAACTCAGCATCCATGGGTGTAATTTTATCATATACATAAAATTTATTGAAAATTTACTACTTTTTAGTAAACATTTGTTAACATCTTCAACTTGTGACCTCTCTCTGAATCTGTTACTTTTGCAATGTCCTCCCATTGCAAAGAGAGTGGGAAAAACTTCCTACCAATGAGTTTATCCAAGAAACTTACTTTGGGTAATTGAGTGAGAATAGTAGTGATGGTGCCAGCTCTAAGTCTAGATCTCAAGAGGCTCTGTGTATGTTGCTTGCCTTTTTGTGCCTCTATCATATTTATTAGAAAGAAATACAAGTTGGCCTATAAGCCAGAGGAAGAGGATGGAAGATACATGGAGTAGAGCTACCCCAGCTAAACTATTCCAGTCACACCAGCCTTGAGTGAAGTACCCAGCCTAACTGCAAATGTTTAAGGCAGCCAGATGACCCACAGAAACATGGTGAATTGAGGTGAGATTAGCAAACTTACCCTCTCATAGCTGGTGAGACATAGTAATAAATGACTGTTGATTTAACCCACTGGGATTCATGGAGGTTTGCCTGTCAGCCATATAGTCTGCTATAACTAAATGATAATACTATATATCACAAAAATGAAAAATATATAACTTTTAAGATTTCACTGACTTTTTCACTCAAATATTAATGTTTTAATTATTTATATAGTACTTTTTTATGGCTTGAGGAAATCTGGCAGAAGTTAATTTTCTATTTGGTTTAAAATGTTTATTAGTAGTTTCCTAAAATGTTCTTTGAAAAGTATTTCTAAGCATAAGCTGAAGTTCTAGAATGTCTTGTCAAATAGTCATAAAGTATTGATGATAATTTTCACACACACACAGACACAGAACAATATACAAAAACCTGATTTCAGAAAAAAGCCAGATAGTGAAAAATAAAAGCACTTTTAGTCCTCAAGGATTTTTATGCTGTGACTGAGAACAATCTTGATTTTTTTCCCTCACCTGAACTGTAATGATGCAACATTAACATGTATAGAATTTAAAGAATCAAAATAATTTTGAAAGAAAGTCACCTTTTTAGTGGATCATAAACAAATGAAATCAAGAATAAGAAAAAACAATACAGAGAGTTAATAGAACCACAAGTTCGTTCTTTGAAAAGAACATTATAATTGACAAACATTTAGCACAACTGAAAAAGAAAAATATAAGGTGCAAAATTAAAATTAGAAATGAAAAGGGGAACATTACTACCAATCCCATAGAAATAGAATGGATTATAAGAGGATACTATGAATGACTGTATGCAAAATATTAGATAACATAGATGTGGTGAGCAAGTTTCTAGAACCACACACAATACGTATACTGATTGCTAGTAAAGACAAAGAGTCAGTAATCAGAAACCTCCCAACAACTAAACAACCAACAAAATCCCAGGACCAGATGTCTTCACTGGAGAATGTTACCAAATACTCCAAGAAGACTTGACGCCAATTATGGTCAAACTCTTTCAAAAAATTGAAGAAAAAGAAACACACATTAATTCATTTTATGAGGCCAATAACACATTTATCAAAAAGCCAGAAAAAAATAACACAAGAAAAATTATTACAGACCAACATCCCTTATGTATATAGATGCAAATATTCTCAACAAAATAATAATTAACTCTAACAGCACCTTAAAAAACTTATATATACAATAGTCAAGTGGGATTTATCTCAGATATGCAAATATGCTTTAACAGAAGAAAATCAATTAATGTAACAAATTACATTAACAGAACAAAGTAATAAAATCACATGAACATCTCAATTGATGCAATAAAGACATTCGACAAATTCAGCATCCCTTCTTAAAAAATCCAAACAGAAAACTATGCATAGGAGAAATTTTGTCATCATGATTAAGAGCATATATGAAAATCCAGCCTATAACATCTACTCAATGGTGAAACACTGAAAGTTTTCTAAGGTCAGGAACAAGAAAATGATGACCACTGTCATCGCTGTTATTCAACACTGTAGTAGAACTACCAATTATAAAAATTAAGCAAGAGAAAGAAATAAAGGACATCCAAATTGGAAAAGAAGAGATGAAAATTTTCATGTTTTCACATGGCATGATCCTATATGCAGAAAATCTTGGGAAAAAAATGCAACAAAGCTACTAGAACTAGCAAATGAATTCATTAATAGGACATGGTACAAGATCAACATTGAAAAATCATCAGTGTTTCTACAAATTAGTAATAAAGAATCTATAGAAGAAATCAAGAAAAAAATTCCAATTGCTATCGCGGCTAAAAGAATCAAATATGTGCAAATGAATCTAACCAAGGATGTAATGAACTTGCATACAAACAATTGCTAAAAAAAGCAAAGACTGAAATGAATGGAAGGACATTCTATATTCATAGATTGGAAGAATAATTATTATTATGTTGTCAATTCTACCTAAAGTAACTTATCAATTTAACACAATCCTAATCAAAATTCAAACAACCTTCTTTGTAGAAATAAAAACATCCAATCATAAAACTTATATGGAAGTATAAGGACCCCTGAAAGGCCAAAAAATCTTGAAAAAGGAGAAAGAAGCTGGAGGACTCAGAATTCCAGACTGTAAAACTTATTACAAAGCCAAAATAATCTAAAGTGCATGATACAGGTACAAGAGCAGACATTTAGACCAATGGAACCAAATTGATAGCTCAGAAATAAATCCTGATGTTTATGCCCAACTGACTTTAGACAACAGTGTCAAGTCCATTCAATTTATAAATAATAGACTCTTCAACAAATAACCCTATGCAAAAGAATGTAGGTCAATCTCTACCTCCCACTATATACAAAATCAATTCAAAATGGATCAAAGAACCAGAAATATAAAATTTCTGGAATACATAGGGAAGCATCTTTAAGACCTTTTGTTAGGCAATGATTTCTTATATTACATATCAGTTTTGTTTTGCTAAAGGTGTCAGAATGCACTATACCAGAAATGGGTTGACTTTTTTTCGCTTTTTTTTTTTTTTTTCCACATGGGCAGGCACCGAGAATCGAACCTAGGTCCTTGGGCATGGCAGGCAAGCATTCTTGCCTGCTGAGCCACCGTGACCCGCCCGGTTGACTTTTTCAATTGGATTTTATTTTGTTACAAATTTGTAGTTCTAGGGCCAAGAAAATGTCCCAATTAAGGCATCAACAGGGTAGTACATTCTCTGAAGAAAAGCTCATGGCATTCGGGTTCCTCTGACACATGGAAAGTTGCATGGCGATGCCTGCTGATCTTTTTCTCCCATCTACTGCTTTCAACCACTGTCTACAAGTGTCTCTAGGCACTGCTGAGCTCTGAGCTCTCTGAGTTCTATGCATCTTTTATTCTCTCTTATAGGACCCCAGAAAGAGGTTTACGTTCCTCCTTAAATGGGATGGATCGCATCTCCGTGGAAATAACTCAAACAAAAGGTCCCACTCAGCAACTGATCTATCCCCACAGTAATAGATTAAGGGAAAACAGGCTTTTCTGGGGGAACTTAACAGGTTCCAACCAGCACAATATCCAAACACCAACAACAAAATAAAAGAAATAGATAATATTCCTTCAACCAAATTAAAACCTTTTGCACATCAAAGGTCTTGTCTCATCATGAAAGTAGAAAGACAACCTACACAATGGGAGAAAATATTTGAAAATCATAGATCTGATAAGAGTTTAATATCCAGGAAGAACAAACTTTCCAATTTAACAACAAAAAGACAAAAAGTCCAATTTAAAATGGGCAAAAGACCTGAATATATATTTCTCCAAATAATTCAAATGGTGAAAAAGAACATGTGAAAATGTTCAACATAATTAATTATTAAGGAACTGCAAATCAAAACCACAATAAAACACCACCATTTCATACCCGCTAGAATGGCTAATATTTGAAAAGCAAAATGTATAAGTGTTGCAGCAAATGTGGAAAAATAGAAACACTCATTCATTGCTGGTGGTAATATAAAATTGTGTGACCACTGTGGAAGACTGGCAGTTCCTTGGAAAGATAAATATAGAATAACATATGACTTGATAAGCCTACTTCTAGGTATATACCCCAAATAATTAAAAGTGGGCACTTAAACAGATATTTGCAAACTAATGTTCATAGCAGCATTATTCACAATTTCCAAAAAATAGAATAAGCCCAACTATCCATCAACCATTGAATGGATAAACAAAATGTAATATATACAAACAATGGAAGATAATTCTGCTATGTAAAGGAATGAAGTTTGATACATGAGACAACATGGGTGATTCTTGAAGATATCACGTTCAGTGAAATAAGTCAGACACAATGGAAAGAATGTTGTTTGATCTCATTGATATTAAATAATTAAAATAAATTAATTAATAGAGTCAGAATCTGAAATATACATTACCAGGTCCTGGGTGGGGATAGGACATGAGGCCTTAATGCCTAAATTGTGCACAGTTTCTATTTGGAATGATGGAAAAGTGTTGGCAATGGATGGTAGGGATGGTAGCATAATATTGTGAATGTAATTGAAAGCTATGAATTTTATATATATGTGTGTGTGTGTGTGTGTGATCAAGAGGGGAGTTTTTAAGTTGAATATATTTTGATAGAATAAAAATTAAGATAATAAAACATAGAACTGTACAACTGTGCTGGTTTGCAACTTATATACCAGAAATGTCATGCTCTTTTAATCCAATCTTATGGGTACAAATTTATTGTGGGTAGGATCTATTGATTAGGTTGTTTCCATGAAGGTGGGACACTGCTCATTCAAAAGAGATCTGAATTACTTTACCTGAGTTCTTAAGAGAGTTCGTGGAGAGCCAATACAGAGAGTAGACATCTAGACACAGATGTCTGGAGACACAGAAGAACTGCGAGAACTGTTAGAACCCAAAAGCCAGGAAAGGACAACAGATGTTGCCAACTATCTTCCCATGTGACAAAGAAACACTGGGGGCAATCAGCCTTTTTTGAGAGAAGATATTCTTTTGTTGTTGCCTTAATTTGGACATTTTCATGGTCTTAGAATTGTAACTTGCAACTTAATAAATTCCCTTTATAAAAGCCAATCCATTTCTGGTTTACGGCATTTCAGCAGCTTTAGCAATCTGAAACAGATTTTGGTACCAAAAGTGGGGTGCTGCAGTTTGCAAATACAAAATATGTTGGAACAACTTTTTAAATGGACATGGAGAAAACTCTTCAAGAATTGTGAGGACATGAGTAGGAAAGGACTGGATTGCTTTGAAAAGACTATTAGTAGGAATATGGATGCTAAAAGTGCGTAAGGCCATAGATAGAAATGATGAATGTTTTATTGCAAACTGGAAGAAAAGAGATCCTTATTATAAAGTGGGAGAATTTGACAAAATTTATTCCTAGTGTTGAATAGAAGGTAGAATATGAAGGGGATGAATTTGGATATCTAGCTTAGGAAACTTTCAAAATAAAGATGGTAATTGCATCCTGGCTTCTTCTTGCAGCATATAGTTAAATGCAAGAAGAAAGGAGTAAGCTAAGAACTGAACTCTTGTATACAAAGAAATCAGAAATTGATGGTCTAGAAAATTCTGGGCTTCCAGAAAGTTAGAACTCAGAGAATAGTGTCCACTATGAGGATTTAAACAAACATGGAAATGGTCATCATTTAAGAAAAAGCCAAGATTGAGATGGAGTTCTCCAGGAAGGATTTGTGGAAGTCTTATTGTCTAATGGTTTGACCCCTGAATGATTCAAGTCAACAAGGTTTTTGTGAGGTCTGTATGAAAAGAACCAATGGCAATCTGGACTAAAAGGATAGAAAAGGAACAGAGAGAAGGAAACATGATTTCAAGGCTGAATCATGGAAGCTAAAGTCTGAAACCAGGAAATACTGGGCCAGAAGAGCAGATCCACCCATGCATGTGGAAAAGGTATGTTTGCCTAGAAGCAGAGGGTGGACATTCTGCTTTGTTGTTTGAGAAGAGTGCTGCCCCTTCAGGTCCCAGAGAAGGTAGAGCACATTCCCTATGGATTGGGGAGATCCTAGCCACCACCTCACTGTTCTGAAAGGTTTGAGCACATACCCTGGAGATGACAGAGTCTGGTTGCCACTCTGGAAGAGGGTGGGGCTGAGGACAAGGTGGTCTCCCCAGTGCTTGGGATATGTTGGAATGCTTACCCCAGTGTTTGGAGAGCTCAGGACTGCTGCAGAATCCCTTGGAAAGTGTGGAACTACCACCCTCTCAAACTCTGTGGATAAATGGTTCTCAGACCTTAAAAACTAATGGCATTTGCTCTCCTGGTTTTGGTTCTGGTGACCCCTGTTGTCCTTACCATTTCTTCTTATGTCAATGGGAAGGTTTATCCTATGACTGTCTCTCCTTTTTATATTGGCAGTAGGTAACTTGTTTTAAGTTTCACATGTCCATAGCCAGAGGAAATTTTGTTTAAGGACAAACCACTCCTGTAGCTGATTTGATAAGATTTTGTACTGTTTTCCCCTGATACTGTATTGTATTGTCACTAAAATGATTTAAGGCTGTTGTGATATTGTGATGGAATTAATATAGTTTGAATTAGGAATGAATACGTTTTTTTGGGCTTCAGAGGCTAGAATGTGTTGGTACTCCAAAAAAGGCATGTATTTTAATCCAATCTCGTGAGTGAAGACTTATTGTGGGTGGAATCTTTTGATTAGGTTGTTTCCAAGGAAATGTGACCCACTCAATTATGGATGGGACATTTTAATTAGGTTGTTTCCATAGAGATTTGACTCTACACATTCAAGGTGAGTCTAATTAGCTTGTTAGAGTCCTTAAAAGAGCTGAGAGAGAGAGAGAGAGAATTCAGAGCTGATACAGAGAGCAGACACCTAGATACAGATATATGGAGAGTCAGAAGAAGCTGAGAGAGCCGTTTGAACCAGAAGCTAGGAGAGAAGGACAACAGACATTTACCTCTGGTTATAAAAACCTACTTAGTATTATAAAGATATACGCTAATGTTCTTCATTCATTCATTTAAAAAGCACCTTATTTACTGTCTTTTCTGAATAAGGCACAGTGATTCCATATATGTTTTAAGTGTAGTCTTCATTTAAAATATAAAGGTGTTCAAACTTTGCAGGAATTTTACTTTAGTGAAGCATATCTTGAAAAAATAATTATGGAACTGTAAAATGCTATTATAGGATATAAGTTTAAGAAAGTCGATGTGCTTTCTTTATTGTCAAATGTGTAATTATTTATAGGGCTCTGGCTTAAACCACTAGGAGGCTACATTGCATTCATTCTATCCATATTACTTCTAAAATTCTATGTACTTCTAAATTTTTATTTTTATGTACCTTGTTAGTTCATGGCAATGCTTCCAAAACTACAATGTACTTTTTTGGTAAGGATTTCATTTCTTTTCTAAGGTTAAATATCATAGGGAATATATTGACTTATGATGAAAAAGTTCACAGCTAGAAAAGATATCTTTAGCATTATTTTCAAAGTATTTTGTTAAAACACATTTTTTTAGAACCAAAAAGCCCTAATAATTGTCATAGAAAATATTGCTTCCTTATAGCTCAATATATAAGAAAGAATGATAGACTCTGTAGTTTTCAAAAACCTCAGCAGTTTCCAACACAGCTTCTGATACTAACTTGATTAACTCTATCAATTCAATTTTGACTCTAGCTGCACAAGATAAGAGCTAGCCTCTTCAAAATTGTTCTTCAGCCACAATTTACAAATTCAGGAGACCCCGGAGCTACCCTTACTTCTGATCAATTGGCCCCCAATTTGGTGATTCCTACCACTCCCTCAGGTTCAGTAATTCTTTGTAATATCTCACTGAATTCACTTGCAAAAGGAAGCAAATAAGAAAAAAAAAAAGAAAGAAAGAAAGAAAAGATACATACGGTGATGTCTGTGATGGTCTCAAACCCAAACTTCTGGGTCCTCTCCACATGGAGTCAGAATGTGTCACTGTCTTGATGCAGAGAAGAATCTTAGCCATTGTGACAGCTCATTGGGGTTTTCAGTTTGTGAGCCCATATTGGGTCCCCTTATGCAGGTAATGACTAATAGAAGCAGTGTCCACTTGGTTGAATTCTGTAGCCCCTTCCCTCCTAGATGTCAGATAGATCAGCTGATAAGGGCCAGTATGATGTGTCTTAAAGCCCCAAAGGCCTAATCGCGTGGTTGGTCTTTCCAGCCTTGGAGCCATTCCACTAAGACTAAAGGTGTGTCTAGCTTTACTCAGCCATTTCATTAGCATGTGAACTAGCAGGAGTGATACGTGGCCCACCATGAATAAGAAAACATTCTACTATTACTGGAAATTCCAAAAATTCAGAGGTCACCTGTTGAGGAAGTGGGGACTAAGACCATTAACCTTTTATGTTATCTTTGTGTCTTTATCCTATAAAGTGATTTCATAAATTCATAATTTAGGAATCTTACCTGTCCTATTCCATTTATTTTTTTATTCTTTAATGTAAGTGTATTACGTAAAAGCATTTTGTTAAGTAGATTTGCAAATTCTTTAAATATATGTAAAGCATGGTTCCTCACCTAGAAAAGTTCAAAGACTGGTAGTGTCAGTAAAATATTGCACAGATATTATCAAATCAAGGTAGAAAAAAATTTATTATCTTTAGCAATTGCTAATATTGAACAGTTTGTTTTCAAACTAAATACTAGATAATGAGTTTATTCCAACAATTTATTTTCCCAACTAAATGTGATTTTATCGAAGTCCACATAATCTCAATCAGATATCTCTGTCCACATGCCACCTAAGAGTTTCACAGAACTTCATGATGTTGATCAGTGCCTGAAGTAAAAGAAAGCCATTTAAAAAGATCCATTTCTATTATCCTCAGATAAAGTCTTTGAGACAATTGGGTAGAGCATCTTGATTATAAATTTAGTTTACATGCTCTTCCTAAAGGTTTCATTTCAAAAATGACCCTAAGCTATGATTTCTTGGCAGGAAAAAAAAATCTTCTCTCCACAATATCATTTAATTTAAAAAATGTCAGAAGTGCCTAACTTAATAGTTATAAATGACTATTTGGAATAACTTTTCAGTAACTCTAAACTCTGCAATTGAAAATACTTAGATCAGTTAATTACATTGCACATATTTAAATATTAAAGTAAGATATGAATAATGAACATTGTCCACATATAGTAAATCAAGTAGATTTATATTCTTTTCTGCATTAGATTGATTAGCATAATACAAAATAGAGGAATCTTTAATAAATAAAATCACATTTCTATTCTTTAATAAAGAGAAATAAATTAGTTCCCATTTATTGAAGTTATACAACAAATTTGTCAAATAATCAAAAGTTTTTAAGTCCAAGTAATTACTTAATTATCAAGTATAAAAAGAAATATATAAACCATTACAAAAGAACTGCAGGAGTGGGCCATAGTGGCTCAGCCGGCAGAGTTCTTGCCTGCCATGCTGTAAACCCGGGTTTGATTCCTGGTGCCTGCCAAAGTGAAAAAAAAACAAAACAACTGCAATCATTATCCATGAAAAACTATCAAGTTTGTGAATTGGGGCCATTTTTTAAATTTCTTATCCTGTGCACTGACCAGTATGATAGCTACCAAAAGGGCAAATGCAAATTTATAATAATAAAGGTATCTTGATAACGTATGTAATGGATAGGATAATAACCTGCAATCTCTTTGTGTATTGTCTATGATGCCTCACATTCTGTTTTAATGCTTGTTCAATAATAAATTTGTTTTTCTTTCTCTTTCACCTTTGTGAAGAGGTTTTCTGGATTGAAAGAAGATTTTGTTTTTAATTATATTTCCCCAACACTACTAGATACATATGGGTCCCTAACACTTGAAATGGGGTTAATCTAAATTGAGATGGGCTATAAGTATAAAGTATACAACAGATTTCCATTACTTGCATGAAAAAAAAAACTAAATATATCATTACATTTACACCAATTATATCATTTAAATAACTTAACCTGTTAATTTTACTAAACTGTTAGTTTTATTAAAATGCACCAGTTATTAGAAAATTTAAAATCATATATATAGGGCTCTGTGACAGTGGTTCAGTGGCAGAACTCTCACTTGCAATGCTGGAGACCTGGGTTCAATTCCTGGTGCCTGCTTATGAAAAAAAAAATTCTATATGTAGCCCACAATATATTCTATGTTTTCTATTCTGATATAAGGATTACTTACTGACCAGGTTATGTGAGACCTTGTGGAATTGTTGTTTCAATACATGTAAATATCATTTATGTCAGAATATGCTTTTGAAGTATATACCAGAGTATAATATAAGTGCAGATAAACATGAAAAGATATTCAATATCATTAACCATTAGGGAAATATATGTCAAACCACAATGAGATACTTCTTCACACCCACAAAGTTGGTAGTTTTTAAAAAAAAGAAAATAGCAAAGGTTGGAGAGGGTGTAGAGAAATTGAAACTCTAGTGCATTGTTGTTGGGAATGTAAAATGTCACATCCATTGTGTAAAGCAATACTGTGGCTCTTCGATAAGTTAAATATAGGATTCCTTATGACCAGGCAATTACATCCCTGGGTATATACACGAAGAATGTAAGAACATGGTCTGAAACAGATACTTTTAAGCCAATGTTCACAGCAACATTATTCTCAATAGCCAAAAGGTGGAAACAACCCAAGCATCTATCAACAGATGAATATGGTATATACACACATACGAACATTATTTGTCTGTAAGAAGGAATGAAGTTCTGAATGGCCTCTAATGTTTATTGATGAAGAACCTTGAGTTGACCCAGAATTCCAAAAGTATCTTGCTAATCAGAGCTCGATCTAACCAAAAATTGGCCTGCCTAAAGGTGCAGTAGCTTAAACATTAATTTATAATGACCTATACTTCATTATAATACTAAAAATCACACCTATCATACTAGGGTTGCCATTTTTCTTGCATATGCTCTGTGACTAAGCATGTAAGCAATCTGGATATGCTCAATAATTAGATCAATTCTAACCTCATCATCTCTAGTCATTGTGCTCATTATCCTAAAACTTGTCCATCTTTTGATACTATGAAACTGTCAGAATTACTGCAGTTTGACAGACAAATTTTTAGGCCAATAGGCCATCTGATCTACTGCTTCATACTTAGCACTAAACTCTTTCTCTCTTTGAAGCCCTGGTATCTCAGGAATTGGTCATTTGAGTTCATCAAGCAGAGAACCCAATGCTTTTGCTTAGTATCAATTTCACTTACATTAGTTATCTAGAAATAGCAAATTCATATAGAAACAGAAAACAGATTAAAGTTTCCTAGGGGATGGATGGAAAGGGGAGTTGTTGCTTGGTGTATTAACAGCGTTTGAAAATTTTGGAAATTTTTAAACAGCAGATGATTATTATTGGAAGAAAGAAAAGGGCTCAATTATAAATATGATGATTGCAGATTATTCATCAGGCAAAGTCAGATGCTCCTGTAGATTTGTGAAATGAGTAACCTAACATTGCCACGAATAGAAGGATTTTATGAAATCATCTAATCATGAATGTGACTCCAAATATGAAAATTTCACCTTAAGAAGCCAAATGGTTACCATGACAACAAAATTTGTAACTTTATCATAGATAATAAAAGTGCCAAAGAAAAACTAGATAAATAAAAAGGTTTTGGGGTGAAATCGGACTATTTAGAGAGCAAAGAAGCACAGATGCAAATATTGGTAATACTAGTTAAACAGCATGGAGAAATAATGGATTTCTATTCTGACTTTATTTTTCTCTTATGTGCAAATCATTTATCTGAGTGTTGTTAAATGTGAGATCCTGATAAAAAGGAATACGTAATTTTGAAGTTTGACCATCAGGACCGGGATCTGGGAAGATGAGTATGGGAGGTCATCAATTGTTTCCCAGGCACTATTCTTCTTCAGATATACTGAGTGCACCTTTTTATTTGGTATTTCCAAAACACATAAAGTTTTTAATGGGTATTTGAACAGTGTCCATATTCATTCTATGTAATTATTTTCTTGTGATAGTTGATGCAATGAATAGGTGAATGTGTAAATGCATGAAGAGGAAAAGGCACTTGAAATAATTAACTGTTCTTTAATTGAAGCCATACAAAAACCATGTGATATTTGTGAACTTTTGAAGTAAGGGTAAGATTGTGCCTTGTGTATCACACATTCATACTAGGAGCAGAAATATATTTTTGACACACAGATATACTGACAAGAAGCCATGACATAAGAGTATTTATCTAATTTAAAATTATTTGTATGCTTTACTAAAATGAAATATATTTTCCTAACCTTCCTATGTTATCTCTATAGTGCAAGTATAAAAAGGCAAAGATAAATGAAAGAAGATAAAGTCTGTCATTGATAAAATACCAGCAGTAAAGTTTTCTCTGATCTAAGATATAGTAAATGACATTTCTCTTCATCGTTACTAGACATCAGTGCAATCATGTTATTTTCAGCTGTTTTCCAATATCTCATACATCAGTTTGTGAAAACATTTGAGGTTACTGAGACTTTGCTGGAGGAAATTTTATGTCACTGCTACAATAGGGAAGTGTATCTGAAGAAGAGTAAAATTTTAGCAGACTTTTAGAGCATCTGCCTAGAAGAGAAAAGAAAAGTAGTGATAGATAGAAAGTGGGAGATCTTAGAGGAATAAATACTGTAACTTAGGAGAAACAGTTACTCTTAACTCTTTTAAAAGTAAAAGAGTTACTTTTAAATTCCCCATCCTTTTAGAGAAGATCCAGGGAATAATCATTTTATTATCTAATGATTATAAAGTTGGTGGATTAACAGAATTTGAACAGGACTCAAAATTATATTATTCAAAGAGGCTTATTTAAGCTCTGCTATGAGATAATGTTTCCAACTCTTTTGAGAATATTTAGGAATTCCCTGTTTACAGTGACTATAAAATATAAACCCTTTCTTAAACATTACTTCCTAAGTGAACATTTCAATTTTATAACACACTGTGTTTTCCCTTTGTTATTACTCTTTGCACATGCAATTACTCATTGAATACACATCTTCAGTGCTGACCTGTAAGCTGCATGAGGGAGGAAACACTTTTTTTTTTTGGTTTTATTGTTGAGTTCACAGTGACTCAGAGTTACTGACAAATTAATAATTGAGCAATGTCCAATTGATGATGTGGGTAGTGTCTTACAGAAGGTGTGAGGGTATCAAGTTTTTATTTGCAATTTGCATATAAAAAACAATATTCTTTGTCTGCTTATGTACCACATTCTCAGTAGAACTGACTCTAATATTTCAAGTACTACTTTCCTTTCTGAAAACTCTCACTAGGGTTAACATTGTCCTCAGTGCATGTCACATTCTCTCTTGCATTATCAATATTTGCAGACATATTTTATCAGAGATTACAATCTAAATGCCAACAAAGAATAAGAAAATGATATAAATAATAAAGCCACACTTGGATAGTGATGTCACGGGGTCAAACTGGAAAGTTATCTAAAGGGAACAGGGACTACTGAGCTCCAGCTAAATGGCGTAGTATGAGAATTCACACTGAGCACATCAGTACAATTGTCTCCTGTCATCTAATATTACGCGAGTTCCCAAAGTCCTTATCTGAATTTTTAATTTTACCTGTGTAAGTGCAGAATAGCGTATTGTATAAAATAAAAATTATATTGATATATTTGGATTAGCTATAATGTGTGCTATAAATAATATGCTCATCTTAAAGGAAACAATATTAATAAAAAGAAAACAAATATATATTTTTTGATTTGTTCAATTTGTTATTATAGCTTCCTTATGCAAGACATTATTTTAGACCCATCATATCAGAGTCAAATAACCCCACCTCAGGAATATTGTTAGATTAGATTGCTGGCTACAATGTATATCTCAATGATATCTTTAGGGAAGATTATTTTAAGATTCACTGCTATTTCCACTTTAGATGCCATAACATAACATTCAGATAATAATTTGATCTAGTCTATAGAATCAAGGAATTAATTAAAATATCACAACCTAACAATACCTAGGAAAGTTGCGTTAATTCTAGAGCTCATTAACAATCAAAACAAGCAAAACATTATATTATAAATGAGCTACATAAAAGCAATTATGATTTCTTAGTAATTCTTTCATTTTTCAGTGTTAAACACTGTGTGTGTAGCCTATTAGTATGTCAAATGATTTATGAGGAATTAATGAATAAAATGACAGCTGACAAAAACTTTTCTAAAAATTGACATGTTGTTTACTAACAATTGCCTTAAACATAAATGTTTGAAGTGCAAAAAAAAAACTCATATAAGTAAGAAAATTATCACATTTTTCCTAGAAATGCTTGACTGAAGTGCTTGGATAAGAGAGCTGGGAGTAATTTTTCTTTTTCAGTCTGACAAGGCCCTAATCTCTTTTCCCCCTGACTCTATTGCTGATGGTTCTCCTCTGTTTCTAAACCCTGATGTAGTATGTGTTAGACCAATTGTTATTTCAATGCTAATTGAAGGTGCTCCAATTTGATATGCAATTTTGATGCAAGTATGCAATCTTAACTATAGGCATGCATATATACATATGTCATTAAAGGATCAGTACACAGAACTGCCCTGCATAGGGGCTCTTCATTGAAGATTTAATCTAATGAAAGCATGGTCCCTCCAGTAAATCTGTCAAAGGTTAACCAGTAAAAGCTTCATCAAAACCATTTGGCCCCACTATACATGATGCCTGATGAATACAGTTGGTTGAAGTATGCACTGACTAAGAAGTGGATTGGCGAACGATGGTGTACACTTATGAACAAATGCTGTGCTGCTAAAAAAAGGAAAAAAGTCGTGAGGCATGCAAAGATGTGAATGAACCTGTGGGACATTTGGTGAGGCAAAATAAGCCAGAAACAAAAGAACAGCAGTGGTATGATCTCCTTTAGAAAATGCTTATAAGAAAAGAGGGGCCTAGATTGTAAGCTTTTATAGCAGACACATTTAGTCCAGAGTGGTGATTATGATTTCTGGATTTTGAGAGGCTGTTTTATATATATATAACCCGATATTTAGAGATAAGAATGACATTGATCAGGTTGGAGTCAACGTAAATCAGAACACAGGGGTAAGGAAGACAGTGTCTATGTTTTAGAACCACACATACTCTTTGAGACCAAAGGAAGAAAGGTTCATTTGGTCTGGAACTGAAATTGTCTGTAGCACATAATCTTACTCAACCTATCTGTATAGCTTATTTGAGCAATTGAAACACAGGGAACCCAGAGTAAGAGGTCCTTTAATCCTGTATAGCTTAAAGTAATACCTGGATACATCCTAGAGTATATTAAGCAGATAATCAAAAAGTATTGGCAAAGTCCCTTGAGGGATGGAAGAAAAAATATAGAACTATTAAACTTTACCATCAGGAAATTCCCTGATCCTATGCCAAAATTTAGGGACACCCAAATCAATAGGCCATGCTCTTGATCATAAGGTTTATTCTTGTGAAACTTATGTAGATAATGGAGAAGCTTAGCCTACCTATATGTATGCCTAAGAGTTATTTCTGGTGGACCTCTTTTGTTGCTCAGATGTGGTCTCACTCTAAGCCCAACTCTGCAAGTGAAATCATTGCCCTCCCCCCTACATGGGACATGACCTCCAGGGGTGAAAGTCTCCCTTACAGTGTGGGAGATGACTCCCAGGCCAGGGATAAATCTGGCCCTGTCACCTTGGGATCAACAATTCCATCCTGACCAAAAGAGGGAAAAGAAGTGTAACTAATAAAGCATCAATGGCAGAGAGAGTTCAAATAGTCAAGAGGCTACTCTGAAGGCTGCATAAGAGCAACGTTGCTACATTGCTACCTTTCATAACCTACCAACCCCCAACCAGGACCATCCCAGCCAATCCTAAAGAACACCTAGGGCAATATATAAGATTCCATAAGGGTTCCATGCACTTGTATAACTTTCTAGAAACCTACAACCTCCAGATGGGTCCCTGGACCAGATAAGTCATGAAACCTAGAGGCTTCAGCCTCTCCAGAACATCAGATAATTCCATCTCCCTACCCCATATTAATGACAGACCTTCCAACAGGAAAAAGTTAGAATGGCCATAGTCCAAAAACGTCTAAAAAGAGGGATAGAAAAATCAAAGTTGATGGTGGAGTTATACAAAGAAGATAGGATTTGACAAATGACTATAACTGTTGAATCATTAAAATGATATCTCTTTTAGTTGGCCATATCTTAGAGCAGCTAGAAGTAAAAACCTAAAATTGTGGAATCGTAACCTATGTCAAACTCCGAAATATGTTCTACAACTAATTGTGGTGCTGAGCTTTGAAATTTATTGTTTTTTTGTATATTTGTTATTTTTCATAAAAAAGAAAAAATTGTTGATTGTGATGACAGTCTCCTATATTCTGGAGCAGATAGACAGAAGGAAAAATCTGAGCGGATCATAACGCATGACAAAGTCTGGGATCTGTCCTGTAACTACTTGTTGAAGCATACTTTGAAAAGTATTACTTCTTTATTTCTTTGCTTTGATTATATGCTATATACTATATAATAAAAAAGCTTAAAACAAAACAAAACAAAAAATATCTGGTTTCTATCCCTGTATCTGACTGTTTCCTACTGCCGATTCTTAGTTCATGACTTGGCTTGTCAGCCTCTCTTGAGGCCTAACCATAGGTGACACCTTACATTTGCTAACAGCCTAGTTCCCGTCATTATCTGTTTGCTCCTCAAATCGCTTATCTCAAATGTCCAGCTTTTTTTGAACAAGATGCTTTTCAAAGGTTCAAATGATATCATTAATTGACAAGGTTCTTTTTTTGTATTTATAAAAAATTAAATAAGCAAAACCATTTTGCTTTTCAGTTGAGTAAAATAACCTACACATGTTATATCCATGACTATGATGGGTTTAATTCTAAAACCAAATAAAATTTGTCATTTTTTCTGACTAAAAAAACATGAAGAAGATTATTTTTGGAACATTCAGTGACTTATGGGAACACTAGAACAGAATGTTTAAGATCAGTGCTATAATGGGAGAGCTGATGGCAAATTTACCATTAAATCATTTGGAAACATTTTCCTAGATAATTTACACAACTTATATTGTGCGATAATTATAAATAAGCATACTCTTTTTCAAAACCTTTAATGTATACTTTCCTTAAGTTTCTTATTTTGACATGTATTATCACTTGGAAACAGAAAACTAAATATTTTTCTTGAAGAGTCAACATCTTATTATCTATTTAACTACCTCATTAGCTTACATTTCAGAAAAAGAAGGCATCTGAATTTCACTATGACTAATTTAGTTACTCCAGCATTGTAATTCTCAGGGCACAATTTATAGTATGTCTTCTTTATTTTACTGTCTACTTTGGTCATCCTGCCAGATGGGTAGGAATAAAAATCCACATCCTTTCTGATTTTATTTAGGTTCTTCTCCTTCATCTTTCTTCTCATATCAGCCTGTTATGATGTGCAGCTTGGTTTTGTTAATTCCCCCCTTCTATTTCCTTAAACTACATAGTAAAAAACTGTCCCTTAACAAGACCCAAATTATAAGGGGAATATGTTATGATAAGACATTGTTACTTTGATCACATTAAGGGAAGAAGATGAATAAGCATTGATGAAAGCTAGTCAAAAGATATAAATCTGATTTTTTTACCATGGTGAATATGTAAATAATGTTAATCAGTCAAGCATTCATAGTAAAAGTACACCTTTATTTTTCTCTCTACAATAATATAAAACACATAATTCTATTTGCCGTCAAATATTGTGTTCTTCTTCACTGAAATATTAAGATTCCTTATTTTATCCACATTTACTTTCAGTTAAATTAACTGTTAAAAAATGGCACATTTTCACTCCATCATATATACTAACTTCATTTGCCAAAATATCTCTCTCCAATAGCTTATCCCATCTATCCAGTTCTCTCCATGAATTACAGAAAAAAAAGAGTAGCCATATTGTATAATTTTGTATGATTTGTTTAAAATTTTAATGACCTACCCAAAGATGGTGTAGAGCATATACATTCAAATACAAATAGATGCTTCTCTTCCAATTCCTGGTTTATGAGTATTTTTGTAAAACTTGTTTTTTACACATAACACTTTTTCTTGGTATCTTTCCACATTGACATAAAATCTTCTTTTCTAATTTTATAGTATCCTATTGTATGAATGCAGCATAAATTATTTATCTGATTCCCTATTGATGGATGTTTGTATTATTTCCTATCTTTTCCAACATTTCCGACAATAATGCACTTGGAAAATTGTAGATACATAATTTAAATATGTTCAACTATATGTGTCATAAAAACCCTTAGAATTTGAATTGTTAGGCACAAAAGATATATATATGGATGTGGCCAAAGTACTGTACACAAATTTTAAAATTCGCATTCCCCTCAATAATGAATGAGAAGACCCATCAAGACAGAGCATAATCAAATGTTTAGCTCTTTGCCAATCTGTTAGGTTTAAAACAGTGCTATTTTAATTTCTATTTCTCTTTTCATTAAGGACAGTAAAGATATTGTCTTATATTTGTGAATTTCTATGAAATGCCTTTTTATAGCCTTTGTTCAGTTCTCCATTATGTTACTTCTCAAATTAATTTTTAGGAGCTATATGTACATTCAGAAAGTTAGCCTTTTGTCTATGACATGAGTTGTGAAATATTTCTCAGTTTGTCACTGTGTGTTTAGGTTGTAGGAAGCTGAATAAATCAATCTTTCCTACTGTAGGTTATGGATTTTGAATTAAGGTTAGAAAGACATTCAACATTCTGAATTTGAAAAATAAAAACAATTCATACTCTCTTTTATTTTTCTTGCTATATTTTGTTTAAAGTTTAATCTTTGAACTTTTTGCTATTTATATTAATGTGATATCTGAATTTTGAAAACAATTATTTTTTTTCATATTCAGAAGGTTACCTAACCATTTAAAAACCAGATATTAAATAATACCCTTTATCTCACAGAATTGAGTTGTCTCTATTGGCATATACAGAATATTTGTTTCTATTTCTCTATCTGGATATCAATTCTGTCCAGTGGTCTGGTATATATCAATGCTACATTATTTTATTTGTTAAAACTTTAAAACACATTCTGCACTGCATAGAGCAAGTCTCCTTTCATTGCCCTTTGTTTTTCAGTTTCCTGAAGGCTTTTACAGTGTATTTTTTAAGGGGCTAACTCTGTATTCACACTGTCTGAATTCAAAGTTTAGCTTCTACAGTTGAGAAAGCTTAGACAAGTAACTTAATTTATTTCATAATATGAAAAAAAGTGGAGAAAATAATATAACCTCCTCAGAGGATTGATATATCCCATTTATGGGATTCATATATTGTCTGGCCAATAGCACCCCATAACTGATTGCTTCTATCATTTCTTTCCACAAAAAAAGATGCTATGGCTTGCCCAGTCAAACTGTTAATATTTAAAGGGATTGCATTATTTAGATTAGATAGATAGATAGGTAGATAGATAGAGGGATGGAGGGTGGATGGATAGATGGATGGATGGATGGATGGATGGATGGATGGATGGACGGATAGATAGATAGATAGATAGACAGACAGACAGACAGACAGACAGACAGGCAGGCAGGCAGACAGACAGACAGACAGACAGACAGACAGACAGACAGACAGATAGATAGATAGATAGATAGATAGATAGATAGATAGATAGATAGATAGATAGATAGATAGATAGATAGATGGAAAGCCCTTGGTTGGAGATGGAATTATGGCTTTTGATGCCTTCTGTGAGGGAGGCAGAGGTGTTAACCTTCATTCTCTAGGAAAAGCGAGTAATTAAGGGATAAAAACATGCAGCCATTGTGGAAAAGGGTTTGGTGATTCCTTAAAAAGTTAATATAGCATTAGCATATGACCTGGAAATTCTGTTTCTATTTCAAAACAATTGAAATCAGGGACTAGAACAGGTATCTAGATGTTCATAGCAACATTTTTGCAATAGCCAAAAGGTAGAAACATCTCCAGTATCTATCTGCAGATGAATGGATAAATAAAATGTTGTCTGTACATACAAAGGAATATGTTTCATCCCTAAAAAGGGATGAAAAACAAAAAAGAAAAGGGATGAAGTGCTGATATATGCTACAACTTGAATGATCTTTGGAAGCAATATATTGAGTGAAGGAAGCCAGACACAAAAGGACATATATTATTTGTACTATTTGATTCTATGAAATACCTAGAATAAGCAAATTCATAGAGATGAAAGTTGACTAAAAGTTACTTTCTTTTAAAATGAGCTTGGAGGAGAGGGGAATGGAGTTATTGTTTAATAGGTATAGAGTTCTTATTTGGAATGATGAAAGAGTTTTGGTAGTGGATGATAGCGATGTTAGCACAACATTCTAAATGTAATTAATGCCACTGAATTGGACACTAAAAAATGGAAAATTTTATGGTATATATATATATATATATATGTATGTATATATATATACATGCTACCACAAATAAAAATCCTGCTTTTAAGAAGTGTGAATTTTTAAAAAAAATGCATTTATTTTTCCCAATTACAAAATAATGCATATTTTTATGGCAGCCTTTCTTCTTCTTTGTAGACTTGTCTCAGTTATAATGAACTAATGAATGAATTTGTTCAACAACTGTCCCCCCCAACCCCAACCCCACACACAGCAGTCTTCAGCAGAAGATATCAGGTCAGATACTTAATTTAAGGGAAATTGGCATTGTTTTGATGTTGAATTATACAATGCAGGAACATTGTGAACATTTCATTTTGTTTAAATATTTCCTTGGCTCTTCCAAAATGTTACAGTCTTCTGCAAATGGATCTGACATATTTCAGGTTAAATTTATTCTAAAGCAATCTATCTTTTCGGTTAAAAAAGCAAGGTATTTTCTACCATTATCTCATCTAATTGGTTGTTATTTTTCTACATACAAAATTACAGGATTTTCTGTATTAATTTTTTACTCTGCTATGTAGCTCCAATCTGTAATTATTTGTAATGGATTTTCAGTTTATTCATTTGGGGTATCCAGGTATAAAATCATAGCATCTAAAAATAACAATGGATTTATCTTCTCCTTCTCTTTTCCCTTCCCTTCTTCTCCTTTTTTTACTCTCAATTGATTTCTCTTCTTTAATTGCATTGGCTACCATGTACAAATAAATTTCAATAATAAAAATTGCATTGAGCATCCATTTCATATTTCCCCAAACCTCACTAGAGAATGTTTTAGTATTTCTCCATTAAGCATAATTCTGAATTTATGGAGAATAAATAATTAAATATATTTATTTTATTAAATGGATTATGAATTTTAGGAATGGCAATTTCAGTATTTATGGTAACAATTATACTACTCCCTTTTTATCTAATAACACTAAATTTACCATTAATTTTTTTAATATTGAAATATCAATGCACTCCTACAAGAAGCCCTCTTTAATCACCACACATTTTGAAGGGATACTGTTCTAGTTTGCTAGCTGCCAGAATGCAATATACCAGAAATAGAATGGCTTTTAAAAGGAGAATTTAATAAGTTTCTAGTCTACAGTTCTAAAGCTGAGAAAATGCCCCAATTAAACAAGTCTATAGAAATGTCCAATCAAAGGTATCCAGGGAAAGACAACTTGGTTCAAGAAGGCCAATGAAGTTCAGGGTTTCTTTCTCAAGTGAGAAGGTACAAGGTGAACACAGTCACAGTTTCTCTCTTGGCTGGAAGGGTACAGGGTGAGCAAGGCATCATCTGCTAGCTTTCTCCCGGCTTCCTGTTTCATGCAGCTCCCTGGGAGGCATTTTCTTTCTTCATCTCCAAAGGCTGCTGGCTTGTGGGCTCTCTACTTCTCATGGCTATCATTCTGCTCTCCCTGAATCTCCTTCATTCTCCAAAATGTTTCCTCTTTTATGGGTCTCCAGAAACTAATCAAACCCACCCAAATGGGTGGAGACATGTTATCATCTAATCCAGTTTAACAACTACTCTTGATTGAATCACATCTCCAGGGAGATGATCGGATTACAGTTTCAAAGATACAGTATTGAATAGGGATTATTCCGCCATTATGAAATGGAATTTTGATTAAAACATGGCTTTTCTAGGATCCATACATCCTTTCAAACGAGCACAGATGCTGAATTCTATTTGCCAATATTTTATTTAAAGTATTTCCTTGATATTATTAAATGACATCTCAGAATAGTTTTATTTTCATGTGCAACCTTCCAAAATTATTTAAATTTTTATTAATGCATGATCTATTTGCTGTCATGTAGTCTAAACGGAATTAAAACGACTTGCATTTAAGAGCTGGGTATGAAATAATTTACTGTGAAATAATTTGGGCAACCAAATGAAAGACATGCCATAAATAAATATAGAAAACATAATATAAAATGAAATACTTAAACTAAACCATAAATATATGCAACATCTGTAAATGGTAATTGCCTTGATTCAAAGAAGGGGATTTATTATGGATTATTTGTCAGTTTAGGGAACTGAGAGCCCAGAACTGAGCACACTCACATCTGACACATTTTATTTAAAAAAGCAAGTCACTGTGGCAGTACAGATAGAAGGATAACAGGGTAGTCTCCTTTGATAAGAAGAGCTGCATAGTCACTTTTCAAAGGAGGGTTTAAGAATTGAGGCTCATTTTGCAATCCATCTAACAAAGGGTCATAAAGCCAACTCCTTTATATTTGGGATCCACTTAAAGACATATGATCCAATATGTTGAAAATTAAAGGATGAGCAAAGTCTACTCACAAAATGAAACAACAGAAAGCATTGTCATGCTCAACTAAGGTGTAATGAGATGAATATTTATTGAGCACTTGCTTTGTGCAGATTATTACCTAGGCATTTCACATACATGGGTGAAATTATTTCATTTGCTCAATTACACACTCTATGAATTAATAAAAATATCTCCATTTTTCAGAAGAATAAACAGGGGCTAAACAAGTGTAAATAAGCAAATAAGTAGTGAAGTCAGGATTTGGACACAGGAAATTTGATATAAAAATTTAAGATTTTGATATAAAAACTTAAGATATAAAAACTTAAGAATAAACAGGGGCTAAAAGAGTGTAAATAAGCAAATAAGTACTGAAGTCAGGATTTGGACACAGGAAATTTGATATAAAAACTTAAGATTTGATATAAAAACTTAAGATATAAAAACTTAAGATTTTTTATTATAAGTTTATAAGTTTTTATAAACTTATAAAATCTTAAGTTTATACTCTTTAGTATAAGATTTACTGTACTAAATCTTATATAGTACAGTATATAAGTACTATATGCTGTACTTACAGACACAGGCCTTCTTTTATAGTCTTCTCAATTGCTTCATTAAATAATTTTCTGTCTTATTATTTTAGGTTCAGTTTGGGGGTTGGATGTAGGTTTAAACTGATCTCTTTTGCTATTATCTATATCATTTTTTTTTAATCCTTGTAAAACTCATATTTAATTGTTATTTTTTGGCTGGCAATTTCTCATTTTATTCTCTTAGTTTCTTCTGTGTCTATTCTTTCTTTGATTCTTTCCAATTTTGATCTTCATTTCCATGATTTTTTTTTTTTTTTTTTTTTTTTACATGTGCAGGCACCGGGAAACAAATGCAGGTCTCCAGCATGGCAGCGAGAACTCTGTCACTGAGCCACCGTTGCCTGCCCTCCATGATGATTTTGATATTTACTTCTACCTTCTTTCCTGAGATATACTAGATAAATTTTATCTCATCTGTTCCTCCCAATTTGGTTTTGAATCATTGCATTTCTACTTTGTAGCCATTTCTCACAGAGAAAAATGGTTTTTCATTATTTCTAAAAAATTGTAGCAAAATTTTTGGTTATAATTTTTATTTGTTCCATGAGAATATTTTTTCTGATATGAGTTAATCACATTATTTTATAATGAATATAGCTTTTTTCCTAGAGTTTTTTTGTACTGATATTCCACTACTTACTTACTATTGTAAATAAGTATTGTATATTACTATTATGTAATTCAAGGAACCACACTTCCTAGACCTAATCTTTGAAGCATTCTGGTGAGAAATTCTCAAGGAAGGGCTGGAGAAATGCTTTCATAATAAAAATAGTTTCTTTTCTCCTCTGACTCTGATATAAATGAGGATTGTTAAAGGACAGAAAAGGAAATACACAAAAATTCACATCAAAAGTACGGTGATAGGAAATAATGAAAAATATTCCTTTCTTTGCTTCTCTCTTACAAACCACATACAAGGAAGTGTCTGCCAACAGCTCAGATCAACCAGTTCCTACAATAAGAGACACTGCTTTTTCACTTTGAGAATAATCTCCTAAATTTAAGGAATTTTATTTTTGCTTGCACTAAGACCACTGGGGTAATTCTCCTGCATTCTACCTATCACACTTAACTATGAATTTATTTCCATGATTCTTTGATAAATAACTTCTGAACTTCAGATATGCATTTTTCCTATTCAGATAGGTTTAGTCTACATTACAGTAACTCTAGAATGTTCTGCACAAACAATATAAGCTTTATAATTTGTCATATAATATTTTTTTAGGGAAGGCTTTATAACTCCCCAAATTAGGTCACTTCTTTGTCCCAAGAAGTGGGAGGAAAGGGAGACTCAGAAAGTCACTAAATGAGGCTTAGGAGACAAGCATGGGTTAGGTAATTAACAAGTTTGTACATCAAATTTGATATATTTTCCAAGAGTGAAAAGGAGAATTTTAGAATATTTTCAATGAATCTATTTTGATAAAACCCTCTGACTTCTAGGTGGAGATTAATTTGAAATAGTAGAAGAGTCAATGGAAAGAAGCATGGCCCTTCATAATAGATGGCCATGATATCCTTAAGTATATGGACTTTGTTATATTCTTTTCTAAAGGTTTAATGCCATCCCTATAATTAGAGTTCAGTGAATATCAGTTTTTCAATGGTTCCATTTGTACTCCTCTTTCTTGATATCTGTCCTTCCACCTATAACCAAGCAATAATTGGGTCTTAAATTTTGCTCAAATCATCCTCTCTCAATACCCATACATTACTTGTCCTTGTCATATTGGGCTTTTGGATTAGCAACAATAGTTCTGAATTATACTGTTGTTACTTACTAGCTATGAAATATTGGGTAAACAACTAAAACTCTTGATCTTTTTCCCAATCCCTAACACAGGGAAATATTTAATGAGGAAAAATATGTGAAATGCTTAGCAGTGTGCCTAGCTGGTTTTAAGCATGTAATAGATGGTCAAGGGTATTTGTGTATGGAGAATTTGTGCTAGATATTGTGACTGGAAAAACATGATTTTTGGTTTCTTGGACTTTAAGTTTCAACTAAAACAATTAATATGATTATGTATGTAAACCATAAAGCAAAATTCAAATGTAAAGTAAATACTAGAACTTATAAATTATTTTTAATCTTCTATAAGATTACTTAAACACATGCCAAGTAACCATTATTCCAATGAGGAATAAATTAGAGTACTGGATCCTAATCATCATGTTCGTTCATTGTTTCATTCATTTATACAAATCTTTTGAGCGGCCACCACGTATCAAGTCTTGTTGCATACATACAGCAAAGGATAAAACAAAGTCTAGCCATCTATGGCCATTACATTCTAGTGTCAGTGTAAGACATAAAAATAAATAAGAAAATATATTGTAAAATCAGCTGATGATTCACTTATCAGTGTGGAGATAAAAGAAGATGACAATATGCATGCAGTAAAGGGAGATACCGTACTCACTTTGAAATATTATCACTTGCTCTGTATTATATTTCCATTGTTACTGTAACAAATTACTATAAAATTACTGGATTAATACAATGCAAATTTATTCTCATATTTCTGTAGGTCAGTGCTCCAAAACATCTTTACCAGGCTACAATTAAGGTGGGCAAAATGTTGGTTCTTTCTGGATGCTACAAAAAAGTATTTGTTCCTTGTCTTCTCTAGTTTCTAGAGGCTGTGGCATTCCTTGACTTCTAGCCACCATCACTCCAATCTCTAGTTCCATCATTGCATTGTCTTCTCCAACTTCAATCCTCTTGCCTCCCTCTTATATGAATTCATATGGTTACCTTTGGCCCACCTAGATAAGCACTCCATTTCAAGATACTTAATCACATTTTCAAATTTCCTTTTACTAGATCAGGTAGCATATACACAGGTCCAAGAATTAGGACTTGGATATCCTTGTTGAGGGAGCAGGGGTGAGGGGAATATTCTGTCTACCAAAGGCTCCAAGCTCAGCCTCATTCAGAACCACAATATTGTTGTTTGAGAAAATGCTAATTTAATATTGCTTTCTGCAAAATAAGCAAAAGTTGGGGCAAAAAATGCTAAACATATCTTAATTTTATAAAACATGTTTTGTTGGTCTGACTGAGACAGAACCCAATTTTCAAATTAGGAAGAAACAATTTGCAATATTAACCGATTCACTTTTTAAATGACAATTCCTATAATGTTTAAGGGCTTTTTTAATGGTTTGGGAGGAGTTGTTTCATAACCGTAAAACATATTTACTCCTTAATTCTTTCCCTGCATATTTCTTTGAACTTCTAAACAAGGCCTAATGAGTGATTTTCTATGGAAGCTAATATCATATAAGCAGAAACATTCTCAAATTTCGCATGAATATCATGCTACCTTAACACTTAACTTTGTCTCTGTGGATGTAGCTGAAAAAAAATCTGTGCATTTATAAGGATATTTTCTAAGCTATCAAAATATGAATACTGAACTTTAGTTTGGTACATGCTACCTATTCAATCTATTGCTGACTATAGCTCTGACTCTAGCCAAGAAGTTTTGGAATAATAAATTCTAAATTCAACTCAGTATTTACTTATTAAGTAACTGCTATGTACCTAGCATTATGTTTATTTAATATGTCTGACTCATAAAACTGGAATATGTGAAAATGGACACTAGATTGAAGAGTAGTAAAAGCTTAAGCTTTAAACAGATTATTTTGAGTTTATGTTTCATTTCCTTGCCTGTCCATGCATTTCTGAAATGAAATGTACATACTTATGTATGTGATCCTCAAAAATAATCTAAGGCACAGTAATTTCATTTGTTTGTAATTAAAGATCTTATAATACATGAATCAGCTAGAATCCACAGAATAGTATTGCCTTATGAATGAGAATAAATAAGCTCATGACTAAAGGCTCTTCTTCTTCTGTACCTTTCATATAAGGAAGCCTTAAAAAGATACAACTGATTCCATCTCAACTAACTGCATGTCAGAGTAAAATCCATTACTATTGAAAGGAACACAAAAATTTCAAATGATCAACTATATCTAATTTATAATACAAGGTTTCAATAAAGAATTAATGGATGTGCAAAAAAAAAAAAAAAAACAGGAACGTATGTCTCATGACCAGGAGGAAAAAAAAAAATCAACCAATATTAGCAGACTAGAAATAATGGGCATGATGGCATAATGAAACTATCAGATAACCATGTTGAAATAGCTACCATAAGTTGCTCCATATATTAAAAAAGGTACAGGAGAAATAAGAAGTGAATTAGAAGATATAAAAATGTCAATATGAAATTACTAAAAAAATTACTTCAAATTACTAGTATTTTGAAGACAATAAATAGAATGGGATTAACAGAAGATTAGACATTGGAAAGTAAAGGGCAGTGAAGTTAAAAATTAGGGAAAAGAAACTAAGAAATAGGATTCTAACATTAGGAGATTATGATACTAAATCAAGCAGTCTGAATTATGTGTAAATGTAGTTGAAATGGATACAAGAGATAATAGAGAACATAGAAAAAAATTTAAGGAAAAGTAGCAAAACCTTTTCCAAATTTGAAGAAAATTGAACACACAGAGCAAAAATCAACAAATCCCAAGCAGAATAAAATAGAGGAAAAATAGAGAAAAGGATATTAAAATCATCTTTTTAAAAAAACAAGCAGAACAGAAACAAATATTTGAGATAGTGTACAAAAGGCACAGTGCGTAGAAAGAAATAATGATACCAGACCTATCATCAGAAATTATACAAACCCAAAGATAATAGGATGGCATTTTTAAAGGTTTGAAAGAAAAAATTGCCAGTGCTGAATTATTTTACTCAGGTTAAAATCTTTTCAAAATGAAAACAAAATCAAATATTTCTAGACAATCAAAACTTGAGATAATTTATTGCCAAAACACATGCATCACAATACATTTTCAATGAAATTCTGTAGGCAGAATAAAAATAATACCTGATAGAAATTTATCTCTACACAAATGAAATAAAATCCACAGAAAAGATAAACACATGGGTAAATATAAAAGACTTCAAAAATTAAATTTTAAAGCTATTTAGAAGATGATTGACTACATGAAACAAAAATAATAAGAGTATATTGTGGGCTTTATAAAATATGTAGAAATAGAATGCATAGCTACTATATAATATAATGCATAAAAAGAGTAAATATAAGTGTATGGTACATGCTGTACATGATGTGTTATAATTTTTGACAATTGTTTGAGATATAGTAAGGTGTTTATTATAAGCTGTATAGCAGCTACAAAATGATAAAGTTAGTTGGAATTACTAAAGAACAAACAGTGAAGATAAAATAATTTAAAAATTCTCAACAAATAGAAAACTGGAAAAATGGTATAAAGGAACACAAAACAGATAGCTTAAATAGAAAACAACTGATAAGTTGGTGAGTTAAATCCAAACTATTTATATTGCCTGTAGTCTAAAAAACTCAAGTTAAAGGCAAAGATTATAAAGATTAGATTAAAAAATAAGAACCAACCAAATATAAGAACAATCTAAACATAAACTAGAGAGACTTTAAAAGTAAAAGTATGTAAAAAGATATATGTACAAATATTACTCAAAAGAAATATATGGTGGAATATATGACAGCCAATGTAGTGGTTAGAAAAAGAAACACTTAAAATGATCAAGATTATTATTTCATCATTACGAATGAGTCTAAATCTTTAAAGAGGTTTTAAAAAAACTCTTTAAAAAAACTATCTAGGCAGATGAAAACAGAGCTTCAAATAAAAGTAGCAAAAATCCATCAAAGTCGAAAGAACTGGACAAACCCAAAATGATTTAAAAGATTTCAACTTTGCACTCTGATTGATTCCAGAGATCCAAGAAGAAATTATAAGGGAAATCAGGAAATATTTTTATCTCAGTGAAATTAAAATATAATGCATGAAAACAGAAGCCATTTAATAAAATTGACAAATCCCTAGACAGACATTATGAAAGACTAAAAGAAATTATCAGACCAGTAAGAAAAGAAGGGACATCCTTACATATTTGACAAACATTTAAAAAGATAACAGGGGAATATTATGGCAATACATTTAACAACATAGTAGTCTTGAAAGAACCATACTACCAAAGCTAAAACAAGAAGAAAACGTTAACCTGAATTGCATCTAGTAAAAAAAAAAAATCAAATATAGATAAAATTATTTCCATAAAGAAAACCCCAAGCTCAGAAGTTTTCATAGACGAATTCTGACATTTAAAGAAAAAATAATAGCAATTCTCCTAAAAGAAAAAAATCCAGAAAATAAAAGAGGGGCAACATTTTACAAACATTTTGTGAGAACATTAACCAGATACCAAAACAAGATAAAGAATTTCTTTAGATAACTAAAATAAAAAAGTAGACCATTATGCATCATAAACATAGATGCAAAATTTTTAGCAATATTTTATTAAATCAAATCCAGGAATACACAAAAACAATAATACCACGTGACTAAGTAGATTTCTTCACCCCACTGTGAAATCAATCAATGGATTCTTCATACCACACTCTTTAAAAAAAGGAAAAAAAAGCTCAAAGTATTTCAATAAAGTCAGAAATGAGAGCAGCAAACAAAAAGCAATGCCAATTCATTTATAATAGCACAGAACCATGAAATACTTAAGGATAACTTTAACAGATATATGTCATAGGTATATACTGAAAACTAAAGATATACACTGAAAGAAATTAAAAAGAAATGGAAAGAGGCATAATGTTCATGAAAATAAACTCAATATTATGGAGACCACTTCTCCCCCAAATAATGCATAGAATCAACACAATCCCAAACCATATGCCAGCTGTATTTTATTCTTGTACAAATTGACAAGCTGAGCCTAAAATATAGATAGAATTACAAAAGACTAAAATTGTCAAAATGATTTTGAAAACAGAGAACAAAGATGGATAAATTAACATAAAGGTTTACTCTAACATCATCAAGACACAGTAGTGTTGACATAAGAATAGATCAAATGAATAGAATAGAGATCCAGAAATAGGACCTTTTTTTGATAAAGCAACCAAAAAACATCTTTCAATCAGTAGTTTTGGACTGAGTACATATTCAAAGCCAAATAATAATAATTAAAAAAAAATAATTTCAACCTTAACTGGTGCCATACACAGAGACGGAAAGGTGGCATGGAAGATAGGCAAAGATTTTCCCCAAAATAATCCAGAGGAAAGTTTAGTAATTGAAGGTATTATGCATCTTAGATTGTTATTCGAAGTAGGGATCGAATAGATATTTGAAAGTTTCAGTAAAGTTTAGAGTACTAGGTTGCATAATACAGGAGACATTTACTTTTTGGAGAAATTAAATAAGAATACATTTGGATCTGAGACAACAGGAAGAATGGTAGGGACAGGGTATAGAGATGAAAAGATAATTAAATGAAATTTCACATACTGATCCCCAAACTGTCTTCTCTTCATTAGTCATGCTCCCAGAAAGCATTCAGCAAAGTTTGCATCCCTCACATTGGAGATTAAAGGACTCTCATTTCCACAGAAAATATTTATTAATGGAGAAATTTTATGTCTGTCAATTTAAAAAAATCATCCATTTTTCTAATCAATCTATAGTGAAATTCCCGACAAGCTCTGATCCTATACTTAGCGCTTCAAATCAGTTTTTTAGTTCTTCACTTTGAGATACAAGGAGAGGGATTCAAGGATCACCAATATTTGATTTAAAAGGTCTATAATTTGAAAAGTAGATTTTTAAAAAAATCACATAAAAGAAACTTAGAAGAGAGACAATGAAAGAGCAGCCAAGAGCAAATAACAAAACAAAGCAAGACACAAAGAAAACTCTACATATTTCATATCTCTAAAAGACAAGATAAGAGAGTTCCATGAAATTAAAACAGAATTCATTTAAGAAGGAACACTCAGAGATTACTAAAGGCTCCAATTAAATTAAAAATCTTAAGTGATTGGAGTTTGAATGGTAAAATTGAACTAATCACCAAGAAAGTAAAACCAAAATACAAAAGAGAGAGAAAAAAATCATAAATCGAATAAACTGGAACAGCAGCAGACTGACTGAGAACTAGAAAGAAAACAGAGATCTTGGGAGGGAGAAAATTAATGAATAGTTATATAGGAAAATTTTCCAGACCAAAATTCATTATTTTCCATATTAAAAGGACCTAAATGCATAGTAGAGTGATACAAATTGGAATATAAGGAATGAGAAATCCTTATATCATTGTTTCAGTACAATGGAAGAAATGATTATTGTATTTGTTTCCCAGGACAGCTGTAGAAAAATACTACAAACTGTGTCTTTAAATCAATTGGAGCATGTTATCTCATGATTCTGGAGATTTTAAAAAATCATCCATTTTTCTAATCAATCTATAGTGAAATTCCCAACTGAAATCTGAAACCAAGGTGTCTGGTGGCACATGCTCCCTCTGAAACCTGTAAGAAGAAATCCATCCTTGCAACTTGTGTCTTCTGATGTTTTCCTGAAATTCCTGGCTTCCCTTAGCATATAAATGCATCACTTCAATCTCTACTTTTCTAAGAAAGGTACCAGAGCAATCAACCCAATTCAATAAAAATAATTTGAGCAATTTATAATTTAGGGCCATAAGGACCATGTAGACACTGGGACAAAATAGCAGGTGTAAACATGCTTATGCCAAATTATAAACATTTTAGCATTTATTTTCACTCATAACGTGAGCAATTCATATACTAACTCTGTGGGGGCTTAGAGCTAAGTACCCTGGAGAAACATGTTCCTAAAGTTAATCCATTTCTGTGCATGTGAATCCTTATAAACAAAGCCTTTTGATGATGTTACTTCCATTAAAGTGTGACCCACATGAATCAGGATGGATATTAACCCTATTACTAAAGTCCTTATAGGGGAAGCCACAGAGAGGGAGAAAGTCATGGAGAGAGGCCTGGAGAAGATGTTGCCAAGTTGCCTGCCATGTGACAGAAAACCTAAGGACAAAGAATTGTTGGGAGCCAGCCCCAAATTGCCACAGTCTTCAGGGAAAAAGTACTTCTTTGCTGATGACTCTACTTTGGATTTCTAGCCTTAAAACTATGAGCCAATAAAGTCCCATTGTTTAAGCCAAGCCATTGCACAGGATTTGTTTCAGCAGCCAGGAAAATAAAACACACTCTCTCATTTAAATGCTCATTTTCTATCTTTTATTGTTCTGTGAATATCTCAATGTTTAAAGATCTGTTATACCAATTTCCTGTTGTATAATTAATTATTCAGTCAGCCCAAAAATTAAGTTTCTGTTTTTGCATCTTTTCTTCTATAGGCCCTTCTAGGAAAAAAAAATACCAAATTTGTCATTATTTTTTGTCAATTACCATACAGTATAGTTCAATTTGTGAGAAATCATGAGTTCAAAAGAAGATGGTTTTCATATTTAACAATATTTCTTACTTCCTTTACTTCCTTTTTGTACATATATAAAATAACTAAATATATAAAATGCATAAAAGAAAAGTTTATTAACTTTTTAAATCAAGACATTAGACAAAAGAAAAATAGCCTACCATAGCAGCTTTTAAATAACATCATACTGCTCTGATTTTTATTTTATTCCTAGTATAAGATCATATTTTCTCTTTTTACCGGTTATGGCTTTTTGACAGAGTTTTCTTTTAGTTTAGAAAGAATATGCTTGCATTTCTTGCTTGCATTTCTGTTAAAATTATGCATTTATTGATTCCATAATAACTATAATTATCAAAGCTATATATTGCTATGATGTGATCATGTTCAATTTCAGGTCAATAAATGGATATTTTTAATATTTATTTTTCATATGCAAATGTTTTATCAGTTTTTATTATATATTATATTTTATTTTGCTTTAATTAATTAAAACTTGAATAGTAAGATAGAAAATGCTTAATGTATATTTGAAGGTAGCAGATTTTTGTAATAATTGTATATATGTGTGTGCTGTTTTTTCCTTTTTTTCCTTCCTATTTTCTTTCTCCTGTTCTGTATCACCATCTCCATCTACCCTCCCCCCCAAAAATCTGATTTTCCACTTGTGTCTGATTTGGTTAAGAGAGCATTGTTAATTACTAATGATTTAGCTGTATTTACCTGATGCAGGCAGATAATATAATAAATGACAGCATTATGAAATTGGAATTGTGATTCTCCAAGGTAAAACTTCATTCTAAGTGTTTCTTGCACTACTAACATGAAAAGAATTACACTTTCTACCAACTTATATATTTAAATATGCCAAGAAGAAATGTTATGTACAGTCATTTCTATCTAATAACAAATAAATACATAAATCTTAAGAATTTGAAGTCATTAACTTGATGTTTTGGCTCTGGGAAAGCATGTGAGCTACATGAGTATTTTGAAAATGTGTGTCTTTTTAAACTTTCTATTGAGATGTTTGATAGATCATAGTAACAGAAATAAAAGGAACTATCTGGAAAGAAATAAAAGGAACTATCTGGAAAGTTAAATAAAGTTAAAGTATAAATAAAGTTTGAGGTTTACATAAGGATATTTCTGTTGGGATGTAGAAATTTTATATTCATTATAATCTGTTAATATTTCTATTTAAGAATATAAAACTTGAAATGCGGCAGAAATATTTGTTCCATTATGGTGTATGGGGCGTGAAAGAAAAATACGTGTGCTTTCTGGGATAAAAGGCTAGGTATACCTCTACACTAATAGCTTAGCTTTTTTGGATCTATTATGAATGTCCTCTCAATTAAGCTAATACAAAAGCATTGCACTTGTTTTCAGTAATATACCTTCCGGGAGAATTTGCATAAGTACAGTATATGTTAAGATTTATTTTATTTTAGCCAGAAACAGCATTTTCAAAATGAAATTTACATTTTGGTAAGTTCATTCCTATTATTGTGGTAATAATATATTGTGTTTCAGTCCATCTGACATCTTTTTACATACCAGTTTCAATAATTTCATAGAATATTTAGAGCACAACAAAATAATACATAGCAAAGTTAGTTTCTAAATCCAACTGGAAAGAAAGAGAAAGCATGTAGTTTCAGTATATGCAAGCTGAGGCATGGTCTTCAAAAATTGGTACATTGCTAGTTGTGTCAAGCACATAGTTATCAGTCCACAAATTTTTACTTATTAAATATTATGTAGTCAATAAATATTAAAATGAACAATGCCTACATAAAAGTATTTTCCTTATGTGATAAATGTAAAACACTTTTTCAAAAAAAATAAGAGCTCTATTTAAAATGATCATTTATCATAGAAACATTCCTCTATTGTATTTACTAACAAAAAAATAGAAAAAGTAACTTAAGCACCAACTTTAAAATGAAAATTTTTGTGGACAGAGACAAACTATAATTTTGGTGGTCAAAATAGTTTCTGATGTAGATTTCTTTTAATGATATGATAAAAATGGGAATTCTTTCTATCTCCCAAATATTGATCTACTAACAAACTATTATTTAAAATTTTGTTGCGCCATAAAAATTTTCCTTTGCTTTAACACGTTATAACATGTAAACGTGAAACTAGATGCAAAACACACTAGGAACAGCACTAGGAACAGTGCAATAAATCCATGTCAACACTCACTGCCAGTGAGTATTTCACATTATCCTGAATTTCACAGTAGGAGATGGTTACGGATTTTATAGGAAAGAAAGTGAAAGGACAGTGCAAAACTTTAAGTTAGGTAATCACATATAAACACAATCTAGTTCACAAAGTAATCTTGGAGCAATTCTGTTCCATTGGGGCAATTTCTTAGAAACAGTTTATCTTCTGTGAAATTTGCAAATTTGTAATACAGAAACACTCAATATTAGAAATTCTTGCTAAGAAAACACATTAGTATAATAAAGCTGAATTCATCATGTCAGCCTACTAGTCAAAAGAAAGTTTTCAGTTTCATATATCCTTTGCATTAAATCCCAATTTATTTCAGTATCCTTCACATTTTGACCCTGGCATATATTTTCATGCTTCTTAACAAACTTTTTTTAAAGCAAAGTTTACACGTTGGGTTATACATAGTTAAACTTTATTCCTGAGTAAAGAAAATAGCTAGCATCTTTTGAGTTATTGCTCTATGCTAGGTGAGTTATTACTCTATGCTAGGCACTATTCTATAACTATTGTTGTACTGTTTTATTTGCTACTCTTAGTTTTATTATTATTCCCACCTGGAAGCTGAGGAAATCAAAGCTCAGAAGATGTCACCCAGCTTCATACAGCCTTTTTTGTGCTGAAATTAGCAGTCTGCCTCCAGAGTCTGAATACAAAATCACTTATGTGCCACCCTAAATATATCTGAATCTACAACACAAAAGGAACAAATGGTATCTGGAAGAAAACAAGCAAGCAAGTAAATGAACAAACAAACAAAAAGCAAACAAATTTCTTCTGGGGAAGTCAAGGCCCTAATTAGCAGTTATCCTCCAGGCTTCAGCTACCACAACCCCCCTTTTCTATTGTATACAGATATTTAAATACGTTTCCATTCAGTAGCCCCGGGAGACATTAAGTCAAATGGAACAGCTTGACGTACCTTAACTCTAGAAAACCAGGATCTAGAAAACCTGATAAGTCCCAGCTGCTTATCAGGATGGGAACTCAGTGGCAGACACCTGCCTGGTAGTGAGTATAAGTATCCCACTATCAGGCAACACAGGTTATCTCTCCTCTCCAAAGGAAAGTGGGGCATATAAGTTGCCATCTACCAACATTGACCTGAGCAGTTGTCATCCCTGAGAGAGTGGCCACAAGGGATCTCTTCCCCTGCTCTTTTGGACCCTTTGTACTCTGTAAGTGATAAAGCAGTCATTTGCTCAAAGTGTTTGTTGTGCCTGAGCCTGTGTTCCCATAATGCACCATATAGCAACTTGCTCTACAATCTCCTCATGCTGTGTACATGCAATTCATTTTCATTAGAAATCAGTCCATCTCTATTTCCTTCTGCTAGGCTCCATCTCCTGCTAAACTCCACCACCCCATGAAGTATTACATTCTCATTAACTCCAAACTAAACGATATCTTATCTTTTTTTCCCAGAACCCCTCTACTCTTTGCTGCTTGCCTTAGTTCACAAAATTTATCTTCCACCCTAAAAATTTGCTATGTGTGTATTGTGATTATTGTTTTCTCATCATAAATATTGAAATCAAGTTCAGCGACCACTCATGCATGCATTTCCTAAATGCTAGACAACTGCATTTTCCCAGAGAATTATCTATTCAAAAATCAATGTGTCTGGGAATTATACTTTAAAAAAAAGCCTGAACAAATGCCAACAAGTCAGGTAAATAGTTTCTTTCTTCTCTTTCTCTTATAAAAATTATCTCTCACTTATAAACTGAAACCAAAACATATCATAAATAGAATTTATTGAAAAGGAATCAGCTCTTTAGAATCCAGAGATTGCGTTATCACATCATTTTGTGACTGCACTACACAATGAGGGAAATGAATGATATATCCCAAGTCTCTGAGGTAAGAATATATAAGCATAATAACTTTCAAACACAATCTAGAACCTTCAGTGCCTCTCAACTACATATATAAGGAAATTTTACCCTTTCTTGCCTGGTACTAAAAGTGCTACAATAACTATTCCCACCATAACATTTTCAGCCTGATCTCTTAGCATACTTCACCATATATCTGAAATTTAAATTGCAGCAAATTCTATTCCATCCAATTTTTCTCTATATCTTATATTCTCCAAGTTGATAAGAACCTTTCTCTATCCCTTTTCTTTTGGGTACAATCCAATTCATGTTTTAAGTTATAGACCAACGAAAGACATTTAACTATGATTCTTCCAGTTAAGAGTTGTTTATTTTATTTATCAGTTCCATTAAAATATTTATTATATAATTTATTGTGAACATGCCTGCTTCACTTATTATATAAAATTAAAAATCAAATAACATACAATGGAAACTTCACAACAGCATGGGTATTTTATCCACTTTGTTCACTGCTATAGGCCTAGCATATAATGGGTACTCAGTAAATGTTGAATTTCTGAATGAAATAGTTTGTGTTTTCTGGCACTCATAAAACACAGCACAATCATTTTCTTCAAATAAATTAATTTTCCAAATAGAGAATAAATATTGCCGAATTTGCATAAGTGAAGAAAGCATTGTCCATAAACAATCACTGAAAATGTGGTATTTAACTACCTGTGACTTACTGAATATTCCAAGCATTGCTTTAAATGTTGTACAGGTTTTAATATAGTTATGCTTTACAATGACCATCTTAATATGAGGAGCATTATAACTACAACCATTTTGTTGCTTGAGGAAACATAAGTACAGAGAGGTCAATCATTTCCTTCAATATCACCTGGCTATTAAGTAAGATACATGTGATAAAATCCAAGTAGACTGACTTTAGAGTCTTTGCTTCTAAGCATTTTACTCCTTGCTCCACTTTTCCAATTTAGGACTTGCAAAAGAAGGTAACAATATACAAGTTAAAACATTTGGAACCTTTCACTAAGTATATACGGTACAATATAAATTTTTGGTAACTGCTTTACAAATGAACCAAAGTGAAATGTGAATGTACTGTTTCATCTTATAATGAAGACATAGCATGTTTCTTTTAGAAAGAAGTGAAACTTTATATAAACATATGGAGTTGTGTGTTCTATTTAAATCTGTATAATTTAATTTAAAGAGCGATAAAAATATACTGTTTTTACTTTTCACTCACTTTTATACAGTTTTCTTTGTAATGTTTCTCTGCAGATTTGAGGACTACTCAGTTATAATCTAAGAACTATAAGTTCCTGACAGAGTTGGGACTGTATTCTACAGGGTGTGTTTTTCACAAGGAACAGTTTGGCATAATTACAGAATCCTTTTTATGTAATTTGTCTTTATTAAATGCAAAAGTAAGTTTGGTCAATGCATTTCTTTTATAAAAGAGAATTTAATAAATTACAAGTTTTCATTTCTAAGGAGGTGAATGTGTCCAAATTAAGGCACCAACAAAAGTTTACATTCATATAAGAAAGTCTGACGGGTCAAGAACTCCTCTGTCAACTGAGAAATCACATGGCTGGCATCTGCTGGTCCCCTGTTCCTGGGCTCTGTTGCTTTTCGTCTCTGTCTGAAAAGTGAGGAGTTCTTCACTTTGCTTCTCTGGGGTTGGCTTTCATCTCTTGGCTTCCCTTGGTTCTCTCCAAGTTTTTGTTTGCTTAACATCTCATGGCAATGTCTGCTGAGCTCCAAGCACCCCCAAACATCTGTGTCACTGTTCTCCACACATCTGCATCTATATGAACTCTTCTGTGAAGTTTCTGTTAGTCTGAGGCTTCTGTTATTTCTTTAGGTTCTGTCATTTTTGAGGTTTCTCCTAAACATTTCCTCTTTTAAAGGATTCCAGTAAACGAACCAAGACCCACCTGGAATGGGTGGAATCAAATCTCCATATCAAAAGTTAATGCCCACAAGTGAATGTGGCATATTTCCATGGAAATAATTTAATCAAAGACTCCAACCTACAGTGCTGAATAGGGATTAAAAGAAATGATTGCTCCTACAAGAATGGATCAGGATTAAAACATGGTTTTTCCTGGGTACATGATATTTTCAAACTGGCACATTCCACCTTCTGGACCTCATAAAAGACAAGGTTTTTTTCCATATATAGTGTACATTCACTCCATTACAATATCAAAATCCTTGAACTATTTCAGTATCAATACAAATAAAATACAAAGTTTAAACAGTGCTAAATCTAAATCTCATCAAAGTCAGCTACAGTTATGGACTGTTCCAAGGTAGAAATTTTCTTCTGCTCTGGATGTTTAAAACTCAGAACAAGTTATTTGCTTCCAATATACAAAGGAGGGACAGTCATAGGATACATGTTTCCATTACCATATGGAGAAAGTAGAGGTAAAACATTCATCACTGGACACAAGCAATTCTGAAAACCTGCCAGGCAAACTCCATTAGATTTCAAAGGCTGAGTGTCAAAGCCTCAGGGCTTTGGTAGTAGAGTTCCACCCTTTCTAAGGGCCTAGGCAATGGCATGCCTCTCTCTGAATGCAATCATGGGGGACATTGGGAAGATCTTTTTTTTTTGGCTCTACTCTCTCCAAGCATGGGGGCTGCACCTGGGCTTTCTGCTACTTCCAGGGCACATGCTCAACCCCTCTAGAACAAGTGGTGGCAACCAGGCTCTGCCTAATCCCCAAGAAATGTGCTCCACCCTCTCCAAGGTTTGGAATACAACTCTTTCCACACAGTGAGGTGGAAGATGCACCCCCTGCCTTCCAGGCAAACACCCTTTCCACATTTATGGGTTGGTCCATTCTCCTGGCCCAAGGTTTCTTGGCTTCAGACTTAGCTTCCATGGTTCAACCTCTGAAGTTACTTGCCTTCCAATTTGTCTCTTTTCTGCCCCTTTTTGTCCAGACTGGCAGTAGTTCCATTTATACAGATCCCACAAGACTTTTGTTAGCTTTCTATGCAATATGCTAGAATCATGCCAGTCAACAAAAGGACATTACACAAATCCTTCCTTCTCCTGAAATGGTTGATTGCTTCCTTGTTTGGATAAATCCTCACATGGGGCCCTATTCCCTGGGATCTCATGTTCTGTAAGACCAGAATTTTTTAGGAACACCAATTTCTGTTTTTTTTTTTTTTTTGTACCCAAGATTTCAGTTCTCAACTTATCTCTTTCCTCTCTATTTATTTATTTATTTTTGCCATGGGCAGGCACTGGGACTCAAACTTGGGTCTCTGACATGGCAGGCAAGCATTCTACCACTGAGCCACTATCGTGCTGCCCTTCCTCTCACATTTTACTATAAGCTTCAAAGAGCAGCCAGACTACATTTTCAACATTTAATTTGAAAATCTCTTCTGCTAAATATATGTTTGTGGCTTTTAAAATCTGCCTACCATACAAAGCCAATGGTCAATTATGCCAGATTTTTTGATATCTTAAAACAAGGGTTGTCTTCCCTCCAGTTTGTAATAGAACGTGCATCATTTCTGTCTAAGGCCTTGCCATAGGTATCTTTAGAGTCCACATTTTTAACAACGGTCTCTTCAAAGCATTCTAGGCCTTCTCTATCAAGAAAGATTCTGCACCAGAATCTTTCTCTTATCCATTTAGAAAACTGTTACAACACTTTGGTATTTGTAAACAGCATCAGCACTCCACTTCTCTGGTACCAAAATGTGTGTTAGTTTGCAAGCTGCCAGATGCAATATACCAGAACTGGAATGGCTTTTATAAAAGGGAATTTAATAAGTTACAAGTTTAAAGTTCTAAGGAAGTGAAAGTGTCCAAATTAAGGCACCAACAAGAGGTTGCCTTCATTCAAGAAAGTCTGATGGGTCAGGAACCCCTCTGTCATTAGGGAAGTCACATGTCTTGCTTCTACTGGCCCCTTGCTCCTGGACTCTGTTGCTTTCAGTCTCTGTGTGGATGATCCTCACTTTGCTTCTCTGGAGTTGGCTTTCAACTCTTGACTTCCCTTGGTTCTCTCCAGGTTCTCTCTTGCTTAACATCTCATGGTGATGTCTGCTGGACTTCAAGCATCTCCAAACATCTGTGTCTCTATTCTCCACATATCTGCATCTGTGTCAGCTTTGCTGTGAAGTTTCTGTTGGCTCAGAGGCTCATGCCATTTCTCTAGGCTTTGCATTTCTCTAGGCTCTGTCATTTCTCTGGTCAATGCATTTCTAAGAAAATATAAATGTTCATTACTTTCCAAGGCATAAGATACTGTAATATTTTTAAATGGGTGCCTGGAGAACTTATTGCTAGGCAGTATAAGCCAGCTCCAGAAAAAAAAAGTATTAAAAAAAGTTAATTACAGCACAAAGATGAGAGCTAATGGGAAAAATAAGACAGAATACGTAAATACAGAGGAGGAGAGACTGAAAATGAATGCCAACAATGGAAAAGATAAATCAGATGGGTGTAGTGACCAAAGGTTAAGGGGAAAAGTGTTTCGAAAGTTAGATCAGATCAAGGTGTCGGGGAAATATATTGAAGGTGGACAGGATGATGAACAAGAAAGGATCAGAACCCCTTAGACATAAGAACCCAGATAAATAAATAAATGCCAGCATGTTCTTTAGTTATTGAGAACAAGGACCAGGCTTAATTCACAATTACATCTGTAGCCTTGAACACCATGTTTTAAATAAAGAAAGGACTCAGTGGATATCCTTAAAGATGATTGAATGAATTCACGAATGAATGACTGCTCTACTTTTCACTCAATGTCCTTCATTCTAAGGCCAAATGATGAATTTCTCTTTATGTATAATGGTGGTAACATTGAGAGAAATGGGCTTTGGAGTTTGTTACACATACTTGAACCTCACAACATTATGGATTCATTCATTCTATATTCAAAGTTAGCGGAGAGTTTCAGATTGAGAAAGAAATGAGTGTGATTCCCAGATCTCTCACTTACCAACTATATGATGTTTAGGAAGTTCCTTAATTTTTTCTGTGTCTTAATTTTTAAAAAAGAAATTATGATAGTTTGTGAAGGGCAGCAACAATGATACAATCCTACAGTTCATTGATGAGGCATTGCTGATTTCCAGACAATTACAAAATAGATTGTTATGATAGAAAACAGAAAATTTTATCTGTTCACAGAGAAAGAAGTCACTAGAGCTCATTGACATGTTACTATGTGTCTGCGGAGAAAAGAAAAAGAAAGAATACACAACAAAGCCCATTTCTTTAGTGAAAGAGAACAACTACCTTACTCTCTACTATCAATGAAAAATATGAAGATGCATGTGCTTGTGTATTTCTATTTATTATATATTAATACATATTAATTATTATATAGTATATTATATATTAATTAATGTCTATTATTATATAATTAATTAATATTAATTTATTATATATTAATATGCTTAATATAATTGACTACCAATATGTATAGTTTTCTTTATGTATGAGTTCATATTTATGAATAATATTAAATGTGTTACACAGAAATGCACATACACACATATAACGTATTGTTTAATCTTTAATTCAGGCAGTTTGACAAACTTTGTTATCATTTCTCCTTAAAATAAGTCATGAGACTGGGGTTTACTATTATCTTATTTTCCAGATAAGCACACTGAAAATTAGATACGTGATTTGAATAAAGTCACAGGGCTAGTAAGAGGCAGAGTGAAGACTAGAACTTATTTCACTATCATGCTATGAGATAGTGCGGGTGATAATATCTAGCTGCCACTCATTCATCCATTCCTCAAACATTTATTGAAGCCCTAGTATGTAGGTACCATACCAGAAGCTTAAGTACAAATTTCAACACAGTTAAGTGTTTTTCTTCTTGAACATTGTAGTCTGACAAGGAAGAAAAAGAATATTAACACAGAATACAATATAGCATGAGGCATAATAAGATATTAGAGGCAGTTCTAGAAATGTTGGATAATCGCGTAAAACTTTCAGAACATGCTACATAGAGAAAGAGGCATATTTGAATCTTCAAACAAGACTAGATGTTCACCGTTCACCAGACACCAGCCTAAGAGAAGAAGGACTGATTCTACAAGCTATTTAGGAATCTGCTGTGTTAGGTTGCTAAAGGCTTGGGAAAGTATTTAGATTCTCATAAAGGAACAGAACATTTAGTTTGTAGTGATGAATTCAAGAGGATGATGGGGTCGGCATAGGAAGTGGAAAAAATGCAAGGCTAAGATATCAGCCTAATAAGTTGCTGTGAAACTCTACTAACTTTGTTTTGAATTTAAAATCAATTTTCATTCCCACCCCAAGGTGGGATAAGATTTGTTATCTTAGGCAATATGACAACCGAACAAAATTTGGTGACATAAAAAGAAGGGAAAAATATCACCCAAAACTTACAGCAAATAAACATGACAATAAGGGGATTAATTCTCTGTAATTTGTTTACTATTGATTACTCCAGTTACAACAGCACCTGCAATACAATATTCTGATACTGAAATAGGCAAGAATTAAGACCTCTAATTTAAAGCACAGCTGAGTCAGCAGTGGGCACACAGGGGCAAGGTAAGCTAATAACAGGAACATTTATTAAGGCATAAGTCACAGATTGACCTATTTCCAACTAATACCCAGAGCTAAGTGAGGCAGCAGCTAAAATCCTGACGAAGCAAGTCAGAGGGCTATTGGACAGACCTAAGCAGAGTTAATTCTTAAAAGAAGCACTTTTCAAAAGAGCAGTACCATCCTTAAGATGTTATCTCATATTAACTCTTAGCTTATTTAATGGACAATTCTCAATGCAAACAAAATTGTTGATAAAGAAGAAAAATGGGCAATTAATATAGAAGATATTTTATTTTATTTTTGCAAAACTCTGCACAGCCAAAAATGAAATGCTAAGGTTTTGGAAGTAGGTGGCTATAAGGAAATGCCAAGGAGGAAAAGGGGAAGAGGGTAGATTTGAAATGTGAAAAAATTCAGTGCACAAATGATGAACTTTTATTCTGTGATGCCTACAAGCAAATGTGTTTGTTGTTTATAATATTACATTTGTTGGCTTCATTAATATTTAAAGTGAGTTTACTGTAAATAGGGAAAAAGTCATTTAAGAATTTTTTTTCCAAATAGGTTTATTTATTTATTACCTTTGTTCTTTCTCTTTTACAAGAATATTGATAGGAAAAAGCTTGTTTATACAGGAAAGCTTTACAGTATATCGGTTTATTTTAAGTGGAGTCTGGATCATTCTGCCAGTTTCTCGATATGCTCTTAATTCCCATTGGTCTGAGAAAACTTCTTTTAAAGACAGCACAAAGAGTTGCTGATCTTCAGGTAAATGTCTCCTTGTTTTTTGATGTATGCAAAAATCTTATATTCACAGGGCTCAGACCAAGTCTCCTCATATATATTTATTTAATAACCTAGATCTACTCATACAAAGTCATTTTCCTTATTATATAGAATAAAAAATGATTGAATTCTAGAACAGTAGGGATGAATTAAAATAGATCCTTTAGTTTATACATAAAAATAAGGACTGCAATGTTTGACTAGTCCAAGGTCACAAAATTAATGGCAAAAAGTACTAGACAACAAGTACTTCAGACTCATTTTTCAGTGTTCTCCTCATCAATATTGCCCACTGTATTCCTGACATGAACACTGCATAAAATGGGAGAATATGTTGCGCATTTCTTGGTGACGTACTTTTGTTTCCCTGTATAACATGTATTTCACACTAAATTCTTCTATTTTCCCCTCTCCCAAAATTAAATGCTCAGGAATTTTGTGCATCACATTTTAAAGTCTTACTAAGTTTATTTATTATAGTTTTTGCATTTTTAAAAAATTTCTGAAGCATTCCTACTGGAAAAAAATAATTCCCTCATGCATACTGTGAAAATACAGACTACTGTATGATTGTATTTTGCCTTCAAGAACATCGTTTACAAAAGCTTCTATCAATTTCTTTAAAGATGAGAGTGGTAGAAGTCTAGTATCTTAAAAAGTACAGTGTCCTTTTGAAAGAAAAAAATGTCTGACAATGAAAAATCACAAAGTTATTAAAAATCTAAGTGCGTGAGATGGCCTAGAGATGATTTCTGTGAATATATTATCAGTCTATTTTGACAACTGGGCAATTAGCTGAGTGTGAGGAATGTGGATTAGATTTTTTACATTCATCCTCCTTGCCTTTGACTCAAAGCAGTGCAAGGAAACAGGTGAATCCATTTAGTCATTTATGTGCAGTGGCATTAGCTCAATTAAACTACATTTGTTGAAGGAAAAATGGTAAGAGAAGATAAAGACAAAGAAGAAATGAAAGATGGTATTACTGCATTTTTAATCCAGACGGTTTAGCAGAGTACCATTTTCTTAGCTTAATTTTCTTTGTGCCCATTACTCTGTTCCATCTTTACATGCCACTAAGGAGAACTTTTTTTTTAATATAGAATGTAGAATTGAAAGAAATTAGATTATAATTGTTGCTGTCAATACAGAAAATAACTGATTTGTTTCCATGAGAACCTTAACATTTTTCAGATTTAGTAGCAGTTTTATCAACTATACACAACCATATTCTGCAATTGCTCTGAGGGCCTGAAAATTGCACACTGACAGTACATCCTTCACAAAGAAGGAAAATCTTTATGACTCTGGGACACTGCTGGGGAGGTAATGGGCATGTGCTAAGTGGCCATCTTCAGCCTTCTCTACCCCTCTTCTGTGGTGCTATTTCCATTCCACAGCCTGGGGGAAATGATAGATCTAATGAAAAGGCCTGACCTGATCTTAAAATCGGAAACCAGGAACAAGCAGCCTCAGGTGCTTATCAGGACAGGAATTTCAGTGGCAGGGCCTTCCTTCCTCCCAGAGTGGATAAAGACTACACTCAAACAGTATAGATTTGTCTCTTTTCTCTGACTCAAAATGGGGCTTTTGAACTTGTCATCTACAAACCCTGGATGTAAGGAGTTTTGGCCAAAACAGGACCCAGCCCTAATGGGATCTCTTCCCCTGCTCCTTTGGACCCTTTGTGCTGCCTAAGTAATAAAGAAGTCATTTGCTGAAAGTTTCTGTGGTGACTTAACCTGTGTTTCCACAGTGCATTGTGCAGAGAATTGTTCCATAAATACCTTTGTGACACTACTTTTAAAAACATGAAGAAAGGAGAAAGTCCTTCAGAAATCACATCTACAAATTAAAAAAAGATCTAGGGCTGGAAGTAGCCTGCATTAGGTAACTTTAGGACAGCTCAGTATGTTTTTTAAAATGTTTATCAATACATCTATTAAAGGCCCTCCACCCATATTGTTGCCTGAGTGCTCTATATTTATATTGACACAAAAATGCCAAGTAACATTAACATTTGAAAAAATTTCCATCATTTCCACTCAAATATCTTATTAAAATTAAAATCTCAGAATATTCCAACATTGCTAAAATTTTAGATACAATTTACTAATTGTATAAGGTGTGTTAAGCTATATTTGGAATAGAGATGCCATTTAAAACAATGAAAGCCACTGAAATGTTGACTGTAAATTTGTTTTAAAATTAATTCAATTAACTTTAAAAATAAAAAATTTAAATTAAATTGGCTAGCAAATATAATATCACAAGCAATCTGAATGAAATATATATATGTATTTGTATATATGTGTATATATGTTTATATATATAAAATAGCATAATTGTTCCATAAATCTGTATAGATGTGTTTCTATGAAATATGGAATACTGGAGCAGAATGTACCTATGATTTTAACTTTTAAAAAATAATTTTCACAGTGTTTTCCATTGTGACTTTTGATCAAGAAACCCACAGATTTTGTAGTGTGTGTGTGGTGTGTGTGTCTTCAAAATATGAACAGTGAGGAAATTAATGGGCTTTTTAAAGAAACAGGTAGCTGACAAGCTCTTTGCAAGGATATCATAACACATATCCTTTAAAAAAGTTATCCTTTTGATTAATTCCATATATTGTATAAAATAGTGACCAGTAAATTATCTGGTAACTTGGTGTATACAGGATAGTGTGCATTCCATTTAATCACTGAACCAGACTGCAAAAACTTTGAAAAATATTTCAAACTAAGTGCTCCATACATGAGTTATTATTTTTCTTTTTTGGCCTGATTGTAAGCATCTATAAGGCATTTAAGCCAAATGAAAAGTTGGTACTAGAAGTGGATATAGAAATGCAGTTGGGTAAATGAATCCTCGAGCAGTAAAGAAGACCATAGGGAACTGGCCTTGTATTGAGAAGGGACCATGAGGAAACTCTCTTATCCTTTAATATGCTTTAATTATGCTTTAGTGAATTCTCATCAAACCTGTACTTTTTCCATTTATCACCCTTCTGTCTCTTGATCTTTTTCCAAAGTATTTGATGATATTTTTTATATCTTTATTTTTGGCAATTAAGTAACTTGTAGATGTTTGAAGATACTTATGGATAATTACGTTATCTTAGAGCTCTGAACAAAAACTCACTGGACCTTATTTCGTTAAATAGCAAAGGTCTATTCTTAACATTTCTTAGAGTATAGCAATATATCCTCTGGCCTCCAACAACTTTAGAAATCGGCATTATCAATTTGACCCTCTAATGCATTACAATTACACCACATTCTTGACATAGAAAATTTTGTTTTCCAATGAAAATACTATCAACATTGGATTATCAAGAAAATAATAAGAAATTGAAAGGAGTCAAACTTTAAGAAAAAACAGGGTGTGTGGTTTTGACTGAACTTCTTTTAACAAATGATCATGCACATTTTACATAAACATAATAGAGAATTTGTGAGGGTAGTTATAAAAGTAAGTATGCAAAAAAATGGAAAAAAAATAAGCCAGCAACAACCAAAGAAGGAAAAGGAAGAGGAGGGAGGAAAAGAAGAATTAAGGTGTAGAATTTAACAAACCTTTCACTAGCAAAATCCACAAAACCATTGAGCTTTGGTCTCTAATGGTCTCAGGGGCTTTCACAAAGACTTGACCTGGCACATTGTTATCTGCTTTGGATGGATGACTTGGGCAGCCCTGTAGCATCTTGAAAGCTAGTATCATTTTCAAAGGGGCTAAATTTCACTGGGTTCTGTGTCTTTATCAAAACTCACAAGCACAGATGCCAGGATAGTTCAGCAGTAGAATTCTTGCCTGCCATGCTGGATACCTGGATTTGATTCTCAGTCCAGGCACTTCCCAACAAAGGAACAAATGAGCAAACAAACAAACAAGCAAAACAAACAAAAACAAAAATTCAACAAAAGGTGCTGCAATATCAGGATACTCACATGGAAAAATGATGAAATGTGACCCTGCCAAACAATATTCAATACAAAAAGAAAGCACAAGCTTGTGAATGAAAACCTTTCTGAAAAAATCTTCTGTCTTTAATATTGAGAAATAAAGGGGAAGAAAAGAAGGCTTAACCAAAACAGTATTCTGATCTTTTCCTCCCTATAACTCTCATATTTCTCTTGGTCCTTATAACTATTCTCTGTTATTTATTCCATATGCCCAAGGATCATTTCCCTGTGGATGTAAAATTTCTTATGACAGAAAGAGCCACTCAAAAATTTTTGACTGACCCACTTTGGGTACTCATTCTAAACTTCTGGTAGATAGAATGTGAAAGGAGTCTCTTGTTAGTAGCAGCTGGGGAGTGGAAGGGGTATGGATTCATAGAACAGAAGTATGGCAGCTGTGAACTAATAGTTCTTGGTCACACCAAAAAGACACCTCCAAACCCTTCCCCCATATAGACACCAAGTAGAAAAAGTTTTGGATTTTTCTCCTTATTTTTTTGTTTGAACACACCTGCACATTTGTCAAAATATAACCCCTTCTGATAGGCATGAGTCATCCTCCAGTTGGAAGTAAGACAGTTTTATTTGATCTCTATTCAAAATAAGGATATTAGAATCATAGTTCCATATTGTGCTCCCCTAGTAACATTCAGAAGAAAAGAATATGCTTCTGAGCCCAACAGTGATTTGGATAGAAGTGATGGGGCAACTCCAATGGACATAATTAGGCACTAGATATTTCTTGCAGTACATAGGAGGAAACGGATTATAATGAATTAGCAATCAATTTATAAAGAGATATTCTTAAGAGTTTTTAGCAAGCCAACTACATAGAGAGGATTTATAAGTTGGGCTCTAATTGTTTTGGTCTAATGTAATTGAATCTTAGGTTTTGCAGCCGTCACTTGTATATACTGATATTCCTTTATAGGTATATATTTATATATAATTTTATCACATCAATTTTAAGTTAAAATATCTATAATTTTGTAAATAACTACTATTATTTCCTAAATTATTTATCACTATATTTCCATCAATCATAACTTCATAAAATTTTACATAATTTCTGGTTGCTCAATACCTACATAGATTATTTGATAAATTTTAATGTCATACTTCTTTGCAATTGTGTTTAAATTATTTGCTGCAAATTATGATACATCTTTTGATTTGAAAATAGTTACATGATTATTTACAGATAACGTCAGTCTAATTATTTTCTTACTTATGAATTAAGTAGCACCAGATAAGCTCAATTATCATTTGGAAATAATTCATTGACGTGAAAAATATAAATGAGAGTCTCAATTACTACATTTCATCTTTATTAATTAGCATTTTTATATCTATGAATAAAGTAAAAAAATCAAGTTTCTGTAGATGTCTAGATACTATTGACTAATTAGCAATGTGTTATAATATTGCCTTGTTTCCTCAATTCCTATTATATCAGTCAATTTAAATCATCATATTTTCTGATGTGGCAAGTGTAGCAATTATATCCTTCTAATATTCTTCTTATTATCATTTCTAGAATGTTTCCATGGCCTGTTAGCTTCAGAGACTATTGCAGGGAGGAAAACAGAAGCAGTTAAATTCAGTAGACCTCCTCCAAATTTGGTTAAGCCAATAGGCAAGGCAATATTTAGTTTTCTGGAGGGGGAACAGAGAGGTGGAATGAAATTTTAAGACAAAGAGAGAATAAAAGAGAGAAGATGGGAGGAAGTCTTGACAACAGGAGGGAACGTCCAATAGCAAGGGAAACTTGGATATTGCTTCTATTGAAAGTCATAAGAACTAAAAGTGATTTACTGAGAGTAAATATTTGTCGACTACTGATATACTTTCAATTAAAGATGGCCTAGTGGCATATGTACTGCCTTCTCTTCAATAGGAAATCTTGGAAAGTATAGAAAATAATAGTACAGATTTTTGTCATGCTTTTCCTTACCAAACTTAAGCAGGTGTCTTACTTTGCTGGGGCTCCCATAGCAAGCTAGATGGCTTAAAACAAGAGAAATTCATTGTCTCATTGTTCTGAAGATTAGAAGTCTGAATTCAAAGCTTCTTCTTAAGTATGCAGGGTTCTGGCAATGACTTGCTGGCAATCCATAACTTAATCTCTACTTCAGTTACATGACTCTCTCTCTCTATCTCTGTATCTATCCATATCTCTGGGCAAATTTCTTCTACATATAAATACTCTTTGAACTCATCTTAACTAGTAACATCTTCAAAGGAGCTATATACAAATGAATTCACTTTCACAGACCCAGGATTAAGACTTGAACTTGAGCAATGTAAATTTTGGGCAGTGTAAAAGGGTGCTTAATCCAGGTTACCTGGCCCTACCCTCATTCAAGGGGCCCTGGGTCTTTAAACTCTCTCAGATCTGGAAATTGATAAAGGGGCCATGACTCTCTGTTTTTATAATTCAAGTTAGACTTCTGTTCATTTGACCTAGAATTCTTCTTCTTATACAGCTCAAACAAGAATTCAGTCGACTGCCAATTCATTTTACTTCTAGGTACCCCGTGATCTACCAGCCAATGCCATAAATCTCTGCCAGTCTTGTTATTTTGACTGCTGCTTTGAGTCTTTTGTGCATTATGGTGGTCACACTCACCTTGTCTATTGTGATAAACTATCATCGCATGACTTCTGCCAACTCGAGATCTGATCACCCCTATTGTGTTTAAGGATTCCAGCTCAGTGACAGCAATTCCCACTATAAAATCTGAACTACAGCTCTTCAGTGATGTTGGAGCTAGTCTCATGAGATTATTTCTCAAGGTTCTGGTGAAAAATATGTCCTCTGGACATTCCTGGGGTGTGTGAGCAGGTCTTCCATGATAAATCCACTCTAACATTCCAAAGTCTCTATGCCTCTGGATCCCCTCATCTACATTATACCAAGGCAGCTCTGGCATTTAAACATAAGGTAATGTTGGCCACCTTTTGATCCATGCTTCAGCCAACCATCCAAATAAACTGTTAATGCCCTTTCTAATCCCTCAAGCTACAGCATTGAATGCAGAATCTCTGCCTGGTGGGCCCATAGGAATATATTCAACTTGATCCAAGTTTATGTTTTTTTCATCATTATTCCACACCCTTAATATCCATTCCCACACATATTTCCCCTATTTCTTTCTATATAGATTGGAAAACTTATGCAATTCTTTTGGAGTGTAGTGTATGTCCTTATGGATCACACATTGTACTCTTTTGGGGCCTGTCGGAACATTAGTTTAATTATAAGTTTTGAAGATATGAGTGATGGGGTAGGACAGTAGGGCATTACGGGAACTGGAAGTCTTTCAAGCCAATAACCTCAGGGCTTTCTGTTGCAGTTGCATTGGGTGAAACAGTATTAATTAATCCAGACAGAGAATTATGGGCTTTTACCAAGGTAAGGTGGTTACAGGGCTAGCAGGCACTGAAAAGTTAATCTTATTAGGTGGAGGTTCAATGGCTGACTCCTCTGGGAGACTGGAGACCAGAAAGCTATTTCCATATGGCAGACTGGAGTTCAGGAAACATTTTCCTCATGGCAGTCCATTAAGGTCTCTCTAACAAATTCTCAGCAGATTCCAAGGATCCTGTCTCCCCATTGCCATCATTATCAAGCTTTACATCACCATCCCACATTTCAGAATCACATTCTTTTCCAATCAATGCCCTTACTTTAACAGTAGACACCCTGCCAGTTTGAGATTTTAGTTTATATTGTAAATCTGCTACTTGCACATTGAGGTTCTGTGTCTGGCTTTCCGAGCTCTCAAGTCTGCAACCACAGTAAATAGGGTATTCTTTTCAGGCATGCATGGAAATTTTTACATCATATGGCACTTAAGGTGCAAATTTGAAGCCTTCAGCTCACCCTTTTCCTCACCACTACATCCAGCATATCTAATAATAACCAGTCAACATCTTTATACCTCTTAATTCCTCAATACTCTGTAAAGATGTAAAAAACATTCTAACCTAAAGCTTTGCCTCATATAAGCATACAATTAGCAGAATCTAATGGTGATATTTTGAGTATCTCTTTTACCAACTCACCCCATGGGTTGTTAGTGCCATATTGATTATTGGGAACAGAGTTATTTGCCTCTGACTCTAGTCAGAGTAGAAAACCAATTGTAAAACTCATTTTTAAGATTCTGTTCCTTAAGAACCACTTCTGATACCAAGCTCTGTAGGTCAGAGTTCTCTAGAGTAATGATATGAACAGGAGATATCTGTAATTATGAGATTTATAAAAGTATCTGACACAACTGTTGGAATGGAAGAGTCCAAAATCTGTAGGGCTGGTTGTGAAGATAGTGGCTCTGATGAAGGGTCTAGATGAACTCTATAGGAGAGTCTCACTGACTGAAGAAGCAGTGAAAGAGTCCCTCCGCTCCCTTAAACACCTTCAACTGATTTGTAATCAGCCACAAATGCAATCAACTGACTAATGATTTAATACACCAGCTTTCCAGGTTATTAACTAGTCATGAAATATCCTTGCAGCAATGGTAAGGCCAGTACTATCCTTACCAGATAACTGGGCATCACCAAATTGACACAAGAACCTAACCATCACACTTATTACCACCTCCTTCTGAACTTGGACTCTGTTGGTCTGAAAAAAATCTGATTTGGTCATATCATATCTGGGGAGATCCTCCTCAAAAAGAATAGGGTTCAGGGGTGCATAGGTAGTTTAGTGTTAGAATTCTTATCTGCCATACAGAAAACCTGAGTTTGATTCCTGACCCATGCACTTTCCACAACAAGCAAAATAATACAAACAAACAAACCAAAATTCAACAAATGATGCTGCAATAATGGAACTATTATTTCCATATATGGAAAAAGAATAATGTATTTCTCTAGCCATATGGCATACAGAAAAAAGGGGGGGGGGGTTCAATATAGGCCAGGCAAGAACAAGAAAACAAGAGCTGAAAATTCTGATCAGTTAAAAAGAAATTATGCTAGAGATCTAGAAAAAGTTTGTGCCAGTTTGAAGCTATTATGTACCCCAGAAAAGTCATGTCCTTTTACCTGATCCAATCTCATGGATTGTTTCCTTGGAGATGTGATATACCCAGTTGTGGGCAGGACCTTTTTGATTTGATGGAGATGTGATTCCACCCATTCTAGGTGGGCCTTGATTCGTTTGCTTGAGTCCTGTAAAAGGGGAAACATTTTGGAGAAATATCAGATTCAGACACTTGGAGAACAGTTGCTTCAGAATTACAGAGATGGAGACATTTGGAGACACTTGGCATGCTGACAGAAAGAGCAGATGCCTAGACATGGATATTTGGTGATGCGGATCTCAGCAGACATCACCATATGCCTTCCCATGGGATGCCAAAAAAGTCAGAACCCAGAGTTGTGTCCTGGGGGAGCTAAGTGAAAGCTCACAGATGCATAAGGGGAAACCACTGAAATAAGAATCTGGAAGAATGGAAACAGCAACAAGGACAAGAGGATGCCAGTCATGTGATCTCCCAAGTGACAGACATCAGCCTTTCTTGAGTCAAGGTGTCTTTCTCAGGATGCTTAGTTTGGACATTTTTTTTTAAACTTTTTTATTAATTAAAAAACTTAACAAAAGAACATTAATATATCATTCCATTCTACATATACAATCAGTAATTCTTAATATTATCATATAGTTGCATATTCATCATTTTTTAGAACCTTTGCATCGATTTAGAGAAAGAAATAAAAAGACATCAGAAAAAGAAATAAAACGATAATAGAGAAAAAAAGATTATACATACCATACCCCTTACCCCTTGCTTTCATTTATCACTAGCATTTCAATTAGTTTGGACATTTTTATGGCATTAGAATTGTAAATTTGTAACTTAATCAATTCCCTTTTTAAAAACCACTTCATTTCTGGTATATTTCATTTTCAGAAGCTCTACAAAACCAAAACAAAGGTAAACTGAAAGCAAAAGAACAGAGAGAGAACAAAGCCAACCAAAAAATTAAAAAAAAAAAAACATAAGTAAAAGAGTGAAAATGATCTCCAGAATAAACTAATCAGGGAATCAAATGCTAGACATGAGCAAAAAATTGTAAGTCATACTAGGCAAAATGAAGAATAAGGCCCAGTCAAAGAAACAAACACCTTAATAAGATACAGGAGTTGAAACAACTAATTAAAGATGATCAAACAAGCATGTTAAGTCAAATGAAAAATCAAATCAATGAGTTGAGGCAATATATGGCAAGGAGATGGAGGACATAAAGAATATATTGGGTAACTATAAAGAACTCAAAAGTTTGAAAAAAATAAATGGCATAGAACAAAAGGAATAGAAGGGACCTTCCTGAACATGATGAAAGGAATATATGAAAAACCCACAGCTAACATCATCCTCAATGGGGAGAAACTGAAAACTTTCCCATGTAAGATCAGGAACAAGACAAGGATGTCCACTTTCACCATTGTTATTCAACATTGTGTTGGAAGTTCTAGCCAGAACAATTAGACAAGTAAAAGAAATGCAAGGCATCAAAATTGGAAAGGAAGAAGTAAAACTCTCACTGTTTGCAGATGCTATGATGCTATATGTCAAAAACCCCAAAAAATCCACAGCAAAACTACTAGAGTTAATAATGAGTACAGCAAAGTGGCAGGTTACAAGATCAGCACTCAAAAATCTGTAGTGTTTCTATACACCAGTAATGAGCAATCTGAGGGGGAAATCAAGAAAAAGTTCCATTTACAATTGCAACCAAAAAAAATATATATTTAGGAGTAAATTTAACTAAAGAGACAAAAGACCTATACAAAAAAAAAAAGAAAAAAAATACAAAAATTATTAGAAGAAATTACAGAAGACCTAAGCAAATGGAAGGCCATATACATTCATGGATTGGAAGGCTAAATATATTTAAGATGTTAATTCTACCTAAATCAATTTAGATTAAATGCAATACCAATTAAAATCCCCCAAACAAGCAAATGAACAAGAAAAAACAAAACAAATGGCAGAAATTATGGGAATAAAAGTCACAATGGAAAAGATTAAAAATGCAATGGAGACTTAGAACAGCACATTTGAAGAGGTAGAAGGGAGGATTAGCTAACTAGAGGTCAACACGTTTGATACTATACATGATCTTAGTCAAAAGACTGAGAAGCAACAGGACAGGACATCTGAAATTCTACATGCAAAAGAACAGATAGGGAAAAGAAGTGAAAAATATAAGCAGGGTCTCAGAAAATTGAGTGACAACATGACGTACATGAATGTTCATTTTATGGGTGTCACAGAAGGGAAAGAGAAAGGGAAAGGGGAAGATAAAATAATGGAGGAAATAATCACAGAAAATTTGTCTCTTTTGAAAGACATAAAATGACAGATCCAGGAAGCACAGCATACCGCAAGCACAGTAGATCTGAATAGACCTACCTCAAGACACTTACTAATCAGATTGTTTAATATCAAGGCAGAGAATTCTGAAAACAGAAAGAGAAAAGTGATCCATCACATACAAGAGAAGCTCAGTAAGACTCTGCAGATTTCTCAGCAGAAAGCATGGAGGCAAGAAGGTAGTGGTATGATATACTAAAGATACTGAAACAGAAAAACTGCAAAACAAGAATCTATATCTAGCAAAACTGATTTTCAAAATGAGGGAGATTTTAAGATATTTTCAGACAAACAGATACTAAGTGAGTTTGTGAACAAGAGACATGCTTTATAAGAAATATTAAAAGAAACACTACAGGCAGATAGGAAAAAAACAGGAGAGAGAGGTTTGGAGAAGAGTAACAATGTGGATGTAACAATGTGGATGAACCTTGAGGACATTATGTTGAGTGAAATTAGCAAGATACAAAAGGACAAAAACTGTATGGTTTTGCTAATGTGGACTGACATTAATGAGCAAACTTTGAGAGTTTAATATGAGAACACAGGTTATCAAGAGATAGAAAGTGAGTAGAGACTGGGCTTTTGATGCTGATGGAATACAAAATAATCAACAAGATTGATTGTAAAATACTACCTGAGTGTAGTACAAGAATGTAAGTACACTGAATGAAGCTGAATAGAGAATGACAGAGGGAGGAGGGCTGGGGGCATAGAAGGATGATAGATGATAAAGACTGAGATGGTATAGAAATGCCTAGAGTGTACAGTGGTAGTGACTAAATGTAAAAACTTAAAAAAATGTTCTGCATGAGGAAGAACAAAGGAATGTCAATATTGCAGAGTGTGGAAAATAGATGGTCATTCATATTTTAAAACTTCAACTTCTGTGTGAGACTAAAGCAAAAAATGTTTATTTGGTACAAGATTTATATTTTGACTAGCGTATTTCCTAATTTAACTTACATGGACAGTTTAATTGAGCACCATAAGTACATGGAACCTTGAATAAGGCATGAGATTTTGTAGGTTTGTCCAGGTTAGTGTGATGCCCCGATAAATCCCAGAGTGATTTTATTTGCAAAGTCCCCTTGAGGGAATGGGGAGAAGAGGGGAACATTCAACTTCCCCATTGGGAGAATTTCTGATATTCTCGCAAGTAATGGGGACAACCAAATCAACAGGCTGAACCCTTGATCTTGGAGTTTGTTCCTATGAAACTTATCCCCACAAAGGATAGACCAAGCCTACTTAAAATTAGGTCTAAGAGTTACCCCCAGAGAATCTCTTTCACTGCTCAGATGTGGCCTCTCTCTCTCTCTCTCTCTCTCTCTCTCTCTCTCTCTCTCCCTCTCTCAGCCAACATGGCAAATGAACTCACTGCCCTCCTCCTTTCTGTGTGGGACATGACTCCCAGGGGTGTAAACCTCCCTGGCAACATGGGACAGAAATCCTAGAATGAGCTGGGACTCAGCATCAAGCAATTGAGAAGGCCTTCTTGACCAAAAGGGGGAAGAGAGAAATGAGACAAAGATAAAGTATCACTGTCTGAGAGATGTCAAACAAAGTAGAGAGGTTATCCTGGAGGTTATTCTTATGCATTATATAGATATCTCTTTTCAGTTTATGGTCTATTTGAGTGACTAAAGGGAAGTACCTGAAGTTATAGAGCTGTTCTCCAGCAGCCTTGCTTCTTGAAGATGATTATGCAAAGATGACATTTACAATGTGATTGTGAAAACCTTGTGTTTGATGTTCCCTTTATCTAGGGTATGGACAGATGAATAAAAAATATGAATAAAAAATTAAATAAGTAATAGGGGGAATGAAGGTTAAAATATATTGGGTAGATGGAAATACTAGTGGTCAATGAGAGGGAGGGGTATGGTATATATGAGGTTTTTTTTCTTTTTATTTCTTTTTCTGGAGTAATACAAATGTTTGAAAAAATGATCATGGTAATGAATATACTATGTGATGATACTATGAGCCATTGATTGTACACCATGCATGGAATGCTTGTATGTTAAGAATGTTTGCATTTGTATGTTGCTTTGTCAATGAAAATATTAAAAAGAAGATTGATTGTAAAGATCCAGAAATGGATAATACAATACCATCTGATGGTAGCACAATCTTATAAGTACAATGAACAAAGCTGAGTGTGAGTAGTATTGAAAGAGGAAGGCTAGGGGCATGTATGACATCAGAAAGAAAGATAGAAGATAAAGTCTGGAAAATATATAACTTAGTAAAACCTAGATTGGACAATGATGGTGATTAAATGTACAGTTATAAGAATGTTTTTACATGAGGGAGAACAAATGAATGTATTGCAAGGTGTTGAAAATGTGATGGTATGTGCAAAAATTATAATCAATGTAAACTAGAGTCTATAGTCAATAGTAACATTGTAATATGCTTCCATTAAATATAAGAAAGGCAACATACCAAAGCTACCTGCCAATAAGAGAGAGATATAAGAGAGGGGTATGGAATTCTTGGTGGTGGTGTTGTTTCTCCTTTTAATTTTATTTATTCTTTAGTATTTATTTTTCATTTTTCCCTCCTCTTCTTTAATTGCAGAAGAAATGGAAATGTCCTCATATAGATGGTGTTGGTAAATGCATTATTATGTCATTATCTCGGGAACCATTGATTGTTTACTTAAAATGGATGGTATGGTGTGTGAAGAAAGCTGCTTTAAAAAAGCAGAAAGGTACGAGTGTTGGAGAGAATGTGGAGTGATTGAGATATTCACTTTGGGTAAGGAGGTAGAATGGTCCAGCCCTTCCGGAGGGCAGTGTAGTGGTTACACAGGAGGCTAACCACAGTGTTTCCATGTGATCTTGCAACCCCATTACTAGGTATATACTTGGAAGAACTGAAGGCAGGGGCATGAATGGACATTTGCAAACTGGTGTTTATGGCAGCATTCATGATTTGCAATGCATAAAGGTAACCTAAGGGTACATCGACTAATGAGCAGAAACGAAACTGTAGTGTATACACAGCAATGGAATATTGAGCAGCTGAAAGAAGGAATGAAATTGTGAAGCATGCAACTAGGTAAATGAAACTTGAGGACAATATGTTGAGTGAAATAAGTCAGAAACAAAACTACAAATATTATAATGCTTCACTAATATGGACTAGTGTGCAAACTCTGAGAATTTAATTTGAAAGAATAGGTTATCAGGGGAAGGCTTATTGTAAATGTTCCTAGTTTGTAAACTATTACAATAGTCACACCTATTCCTGAGTTGCAAAGGTAATTTCTAAATTCTGAGATGAGGCACTCTGTGTATAATCTGGTCATCTCCTGGAACTTTGGGTATCTGTGTGACATCTGAGACTTGGAGCTGTAGTTCTGCAGCTCTGAAAGTCAGCATTAACCCATACAGCAACTGTTAAAAAAGCTGAAAAAGAGCTCAAACTTTAATTAGAGATATGAGTGAAACTGATCTAGTTAGAATTAAGGTAAATCACACTAAAGGGTAAAGGATGATATTGACTGTGTTATTTAAACTTCAACTTCTGTGTGAGACCACAGGAAGAAATGTTTATTTGGTGCAAAATTTATATTTTCTCTGGCACAGTATCCTGTTTAACTTGTATGGTCAGTTTATTCAAACACTGTAATTATATGGTATCTTGAATAGGGAGTGATATCTTGTCGGTTTGTACAGGCTAGTGTGATGCCCCAATACATCCAGAGTAATTTGGAGAGAAAATAAATAAATAAATAAATAAATAAATAAATAAATAAATAAATAAATAAATAAATAATTGCAAATACCCATCAGGGACTAGAGAAAAAATGGAGATATTAAATTTCCCTACCTGGAGAATTCCTGATATTCTGGCAAGCAATGGGTACTACCAATTAATAACCCACACGCTTGATCTTGGGGCTTCCCTTACAAAGCTTATTTCTGCAAAAGAGAAGCTAAAGTTACTTATCATTATGTCTCAGTGTCACTCCCAGAGAACTTACTTTGTTGCTCAGATGCAATCTCTCTAAGCAAACTCTGTAGGTAAACTCATTGCCCTCCCTCCTACATGGGGCATGACTCCTGGGATGAGCCTGGACCTGGTATTGTGGATTGAGAAAGCCTTCTTGACCAAAAGTAGGAAGAGAAATGAGACAAAATAAACTTTTAAATAGAGTTGAGATGTCTTTTTGGAGTTTGCTCGTATTCGTTATATAGATACGCTTTTTCAGTTTTTGTGTGTTATAATGGCTAGAAGAAAATACCTGAAACTTGAACTGTAATCCAGTAGCCTTGATTCTTGAAGATTATCATATAACTATATAGCTTTCATAGTGTGACTGTGTGATTGTGAAAACCTTGTGATTGACACTCCCTTTATCCACTGTATTGACATGTGTAAGAAAATAAAGACAATAAATAAGTAAATAGCAGGAGGGGACAAGGAATATAGGATTTTTTGGCTGTACTTTTTTACTTTAATGAAAGTAATGAAAATGTTAAAAAATTGGTTGTGGTGTTGAATGCACAACCATATGATGATACTGTGAGCCACTGACTATAGACTTTGGATGATTACATAGTATGTGAATATACCTCAATAAAATTACATTTAAAAAAGTAAAAAATAAAAAAAAATTCAAGATAGTATCATTTACATATAGTGCCTCTTCTACTTGCTATGATTTGAAAATTAGGGCCTTTCTTTCATGTTTGTTCAGACTCAAAGACCTATCAGCCCTTGTGGTTTTAACACCTCTGGAGCCTCTCTTTCCATCTGTTCACTGCGGCAGGATAGTCAGGACTTCTGGACACCGTTACTCTAGGTCTTGAGTAAACAAAAGCAAAAGTTGTAAAGCCTCTTCAGGCACAGGCATTGTATTCGTCTGAGCCAGCCAAAGGTCTACCAAGTTTAGTGAAAGAGGCAACTACACAAGGGTATGAATTCAGAGTGATGTGGTTCTTTGGTGGGGGAGAGTGTTGGAGAGGCATGCACAAGGGCTTGTTCCGTTTTACCACAAAACTGTAGACATTAGATTCGCACATGTACATTTCTCAAACTTATATAAAGTATTATGCAAAGCTAATATTAGAGTTCCCCTTCTAATCAGAGCACTGCCTCTCTAATATTAAAATTTTGACTTTAGAGCTGAATCTGCTATTTTGATCCATTTGTGCAGTAAAAGACATTCCAATTATGTATTAGTAGAATGGAGCAGATGCTCAGAGGGAAGCCAACAGGAAATTATGTAGGGAAGGGGAGACAGAGAGAGAGAGAGAGAGAGAGGGAGGGAGGGGAGGAGGGAGGGAGAGAGAATGTGAATCTACATTAGTTCCAGATGACTTTCTGGTTCTGGTCTTTTGTGAAGTCCAGCAAAACTCACTCACTTGGTTTTAGTGATTTCATCTTTAGTCAAGAAAATAGATTCTGCAAACCTAAGTATCTAGAATGAATTTCTGTTTCTTGAAGCCTAACATACAACTATAACATTTGGTTTGCTAATTTTATTTTTATAATCAATGTCTAGAAAATTTAACACAAAACCAGTGTCTTGATTTTTTTATTAATTCCTTATAATTGAATTCCACGTGGTCTCATACTATAAAATGCTTTATCTGTGCTATATTCTTGGAGTTGAATTTCTGTTTTATTATATGGATCTTTGTTGTTGTTCTAAATATTATATGATTGTTTATGACCTGCACTGGCTTTCCTGTAAAATCTTACATCTCTCTGCTTGCCACGCAAAGCTGTTTGCATCTCCCCAATTTATGCCATTAGTTTACCCAAAGCACCGTTTTCCTTGCATCCTTGGCTCATGGTCTTGATTCAACCTGGAAAACCTTTTTCAACACTCCCCACCATTTACATGCCGACTCTTCTTCCCACCTTTTACATGACCTGTTCCAGTTTCCTTTTTTCCAAGTTCAGTTCTTACTCACTTTTCAAGGCTATGTTTTTCTCCTAAGAAGTCTTCACTAAAGCCACAGGAATGCTTCATTGTTTCCTCTTATTTATTTAATAAAGTATCAGTAGAAAGGATGGACCACCTTCTGCATTAGGTGATACCTGTATTACCATAGCACCATAAAAGTTTATTACCTATATCTCCCACTAGAGTACAAACTCTTGAGAACTGGTTTTTATTCCAGGTATCTAATACATAGTATTAAACATAACAAACTTTAATGGAAATAATTTATTAATGACTTATCTTTTCTTGGAATCTTACTTGAATTTGCAAAAATTAGCACCAGATTCATCTATGGTCTACAGACTTTGTGTTCAATTTTCCTTTCTGCCTCACTGAAAGTGATACTTTACCTGCAAATAGCTGTGTAGAACCATAATCTTCTATCTTTCATTCACATCTAAAGCCAAAAGAGACCAATATTCTCACTTTGCACAAGAAAATAAGAGAGTAAACAGATTATTTGTTCTTGGTCACAAATGACTAATATTCAAGCCCAATCATGAGCTCTCATCTTTCAGTTTTGTGGTCCTTCTTAGTCAAGCTACTAACATTTATTTTCTTAAATTGCTATTTTAATCTGTTTAATTAAATGACTTCATTCATAAAATATTTTTATAATTTAATAAATCTATTTATTTTAATGCAATTTCATTGTTTATATTTGCTACATTTAAAAACATATTCTGATTTAGTTGGTCAATACCACTAACCTAAACTAAAAACTTAAAAAATCAGTGATATAAATAAGATTTTTGGATTTTACTTCCATGTACAAACAATCCTTTCATTTTGTGGTTATTATACTTACTCTTTTTATGAGTCCTCTTTGGTAACTGCAGTCTGATATTTAACTCATTCTTTCTTTCTTTCTTTATACTCAGAGTAATAGGAAAAATAATTCACATATTCTAAAACTAAAGTGTATTAGTTACCACATTTTTTCTGGATACTAACATATAAAAATATTAAGATATATTTGATACCCACAGCAAATCTATGACCCTTATGAATTATGGTAGTATTAAAATTTGTAGAACTTTTAGAGTCACATAAATGCAATGTTTTGTCTGTGAATTAGTAAATTCACGGAGAAATCCCTTTCCTGATAAATGTTTAACTTCGTAGACAAAAACAAACCTACATGTAGGAGACAACTGACGGCAATGGTACTTGCTTCTATAGTTTCTTTGGATTGAAAAAGGGGGTGATTTATGAGCAGCCTTGTAGAAATGAGCTAGTTCATCATAGCAGAGATTTGCTATCTCTCTCTCATTTTCTACCCTGTGACTTAACACTGGCCATATCACCGATCACGAAAATCTTCTGTTATTTCTCTGCAAATATTTATACAAGAAAACATTGTACTGCATATTTGGCAGCTGGAATAAGATAAATCATGATGCTAACAGAGTATACATTGGGATACTATTTAACCTCACAATTGCATTTGTTATCTATCTATTGCTGCTTTCCAAATTAACCCAAATTTAGTAGCTTAAAACAACAATTGTATTGTCTCACAGGTGAGTTATCACAACCAAACTTCTAAACTAGATCTTATTTTAAGCCATATATTTGTCAAAGTTATTAACCATTTTTACCCCTCTTCAGGTCTCAAAATTCCATCTCAATTTAATAGCAGCTACCTGAAGGCCATTTCAAACACAGGGTTTATATGACATAGCAACTTCCAATTTTTAATACTAGACTCATAGCCTTAATTAGGCAAGGTACCAATTTTCTAACCTGCTATATTTGCAGCTTCACAGCATTACTTTTAATTGCTTCAATTTCAGGTACAGAATTAATTAAAGAACTAATGTGCGCATGTGATGCCCACTCAGTCAACTCCAACTGCAGACCACTGGCAAAGAGCTTCTGACTTAGCAAAACTCTTTCCGCTATCTTTGTTTACAGATAAGGTACCTCATGACAAAATTATCTTTCTCATCAAGCTTTGATAAAATTGTAATAACAAATAATCACACACTGATTTCCTATGTTTTTCTACCATTTCTCTTTCCACATGCTTGACGTGAGGTCAGTCATAGTTTTGCTCTCAAACTTTATGTCTATTGACACAACTTCTCCTGGGGAGGTTGGGATATATAGTTAATTCCAGCTGGCAAAGTGCTGAGTAATAAAAAAGCCTTGGTTCAATTATTAAGGAAGAAAATAAAGCGTGCAATAACTCTTAACAATAGAGATTTTTAACTAAATTCAACATGAAAATTAAAAATTGGAAATAATTACGATTATGACCATTCAAAAAATTTCCCACTCCCCCCATAACTGGATAGAGATGTAAATTGTTGGATATAAAATTACATAATAAAGATAGATAAATTCAGCTAGAGATAGGTAAATTGAATAAGATGCTGAAAAACAGTGACAGCAAAATTTTAAATTGGGCAGATGTTCGCCTTTCCTCTTGCATACATTCTTCATACATTCTCAATTTAGCTATCAGCCATTGAAGTTATCTTCAGTACCTTGGGAGATAGTTCAGAGTGGCCTCAGAGAAAAAATCTATGCAAGATTCCCTTTATTTTAAGGAAATTATACTAAATTTTATCTTTCTTCAATAATCCTTCTCCATGCTCAGGGATGTGTCTTGGTCAATATGCCTGTAATTCAAGAAGAAATTCATTTTTGGCTGGTGACTGTTACCTTTGGATGGATGCCATGGAAGCAGAATCAGGAACAAGGCAACTAACTAGAGAAATCAGAAATTGTACACTGTCGGTGTCTCAAAAGATATTTCTTTGCTGCATATAATGTAATTTAAAGAGACATCAAAGTAGTTTATGCATTTCTGCTTTCCAAACTCAATGATTTTGTTTAATCATTATTAAGCTTCACTCTATTTAGCTGACTTGTCAGAAACCATATGAATCTGTCAAGAACATGTACAAATTGGGAGGGCTTCCCCAAGTTTTCCAAAATAGAATATACACAGAGCAATTGCAAATTATGACTGTTCCTTTACCTTAGTGTTTGAATACTATCTAAGACAACTAGGTATAGAATTCTTATTGAAATAACCTATGTAAATTAAGATATAATGAGCGAAGAAAAGCTAAAGTATTTTTATGTGAATTTTAGACCAAAGTAATTTGTAGCTTGAAGGCATTTTTTCTTTTTTCTTTTTTCTGATAAAAACATTCTAAACAGTCCTTACAGTCCTTACAAAACACAATTTTGAATGTAAAATTAAAAAAAAAATTCAAAATAGTTACAGTAGATCATTAACCAAGCATGAGAATCCCTTCTGAGAGCACAATCATTTGTGACTTCACTGGTTTCACACTCATGAAGCCAGGACAACTTTTTGAGTTATGAGATTATTCAGTGAACCCTTTACTCTAGAAGTGCCCAGTAAATGTTAGGTGGCATTTTAGTTGCAGCAGTAGATATCTTTAATGCAAAATATTGGTAATTTAATTTTAATGGTTATTTTGTTTTTAACTAGTATGATATTTAATTATGGTATCATGCTTACTTTTTTCCTAGTTGGTTTTATATCATAACATTCTTATATGAAACATCACTTATGATTACTACTCATATGGGTTATTTGAAGACATAATTCTTTACTTGAAAAAGCAAATATGGTCTATTAGACTGACCAAATGGATAAAAGTCTGCATACTTACGCTTAAAAAAAAGTAGAAAAGATTTTTTAACTAGTCCATATTTCAACTACATTCACTCACTCTTTAATAAGACTTTAATAATAAACACAACTACAAAATCATTTAATTTAAAGCACTAGTATGTATATTTGAAATCTAAGAAAATTCTGTGTTGAGATTTAAATGGCTAGAATGTGGGACACCACTATATATGAATATGAAAGATACAAGAATAGAAAAAAAAAGATGGAAAATACTTTTTTCCCAAGTAAACTGTAATATGTCCCAAAATGCAAGTATTGCTGATACAATCAATGAATCAATTGTTTTTAGAATATAAGTGAAATAATATTTCAATATATTTTGTTCTCCAGGGATTAGAATAAACTACATGTGGGACTAAGATTTTAAATGCAATTGTGAATTTTTATTTATTATGAATCAACAAATTTTTTTGCCACAAGTGCTGCTTGTTTTCAAGTTACATTTCTCTGATAAAATTTTGGGTCATATTTTATGTTGTACCTTATATTCAAATTTAAATATTATTTTTTTCATAAGGAATGATAAGTAGTGGGAACAAATATGACTTTCTGTCTCCAGCTTCCCTTTATTCCCTCAACATTCACCTACATATGCACACACACACTCAATTGTTGAGGTTTTGTTTCAGGTTAACAAGGTAGGTGGAATGGTAACATTCAGGGATAATTTTTGAAATGTTCTATTGCTAATGAGATCGATGCCACTGTGGTTGCTTTCCAAAACCCAAAATTTGGAAGTACATATTATGCCCAATTTATTGACCAGTAAGGAAATATGAACACTTGAACTTAATATCAAGGAACAAGGAAGAAAATTGCTTCTACTGATACAGCACTCTAATGAGCTGCAGAGTTCCATACTGACTCCAGACGCTACCAGATTTAGAAACTAGATATTCTTTGAGTCTGTTGAGGAAAAAATAATATGCTGAAGACTAACTACAACTAAATATGCTTAGCTTCTCAAACTTCTCCGTAATAAACTGGAAATGGAAATTACCCACAATTCGGTAATGCAATAATGATTTTCAGGTAGATACTTGCTCTGGTTAGTGCTTTGCTAAATGAGTTATAAATTTATATTTTTGTTTACATTTTTTGTAAAACAAATTATCAGTGTAAATGAAATAAGAAATAAGAAAGTTATCAGAAGTTAAAATAATTTTTCACAGCTTACGTGAAATAATTTACTGCTTTTTCAGTATTTTATTTTACATAAAAACAATTAATTATATCTGAATATAAAAAGAATTATTTATTTAGAGGTAAAGGGTTATGCTCATGTGTGGGTGTGTTTATATATATATGTGTGTGTATATTGTATCACACATTTATCCACACTATGATTTGGACAAGTAGCATCAAATAGCTTCTAATCATATCTATAATATTGTGTATGACCTGTATTAGCTAGGGTTCTCTAGAGAAACAGAACCAGCAGGAAATATCTGTAAATAAAAAAATTATAAAAGTGTCTCACACAACTGTGGGGATGTAAGAGTCCAAGATCTGTAGGGCAAGATGTGAGCTGACAGCTCCAATGAAGGTCCTCAATGAACTCTCAGGAGAGGCTGCTTTGCTGAAGCAGGAAGAGTGATTGTCTCTTCTGAATCCTCCTGAAAAGCCTTCCAGTGATTAGATTAAGGATCACCCATTGCAGAAGGCACTACCCTTAGCTGATTGCAAATGCAATCAGCTATGGATGCAGCCACCATGGTCATTATTTAGGTCTACGGAGTGTCCTCACAGCAACAGACAGGCCAGCACTTGCCTGATCAATCAGGCACCAGCACCTGGGCAAGTTGACACATGAAGCTGACCATCACATGCCCTAACCTACTAGATAAAGAAAATATTGCAACCCCATTAACTGACATTAGACTGAAATAATAATATAAATAATTACATTAAGTGATGTTCAGTCACTCTAGATAAAAATGCTTAGCCTTTCATATTTATCCTTCCATGCCTGATCTTCTCCATGGTATTGTCTTTGTATATAGTTTTGTATAGAATGGACATGGCTTTTGGTATTGGTGATGAAGTCAGGTTTCTTCTGGCTTGTCAGAACCCAGTGGTTCTTGCTAAATAACTCACTCTCATCTGTGAACTAACTGGCATCACACATCCTATTCTATCTGGTAGTGACTCAGATTGATGTAGAAGGTGACTCATCCATCCCAAGCATAACCACATTCCAGAATCCCATATTCTTAGTAGTGAAAATGACACTTAAAATTTCTCAATTATAAGCTATACCTTATAATTGAGTGCATACCACTTACCTTCAAGTTCAAATGGCACTGAAAAAGCAGTAATGAGATCAACAGCATTTCACTTTCTCTATTTTTGTCTCTGTCCATGACTAATCTTCTTTCAACCTTCCTAATACTGTCCTCTGTATTGAAAATGTAGATACACTATTTAAACTTTCTCTATAAAATAACACATTCAAAACAGAGTAAAAATCATCACAAAATACACTTTAGGCAACATTTTATGATAATAGCTGTGTTAGTTTTTTAACACCCTAATAAATTTATACAATTTAGTGGCTTAAAACAATATACATTTGTTTTCTCACTTCACTGTAGGCTCAGGCATTGCATGGCTGGGTTCTCTGTTCAGGGTCTTAAAAGTCTGTAAACACAGTGTCACTGAGGTTGTGTTCTCATCTGGAGCTCAGGTTCTCCTTCCAAGTTCATGTGTTTTTGGCTGAAGTCAGTTCCTGGGGTTGTAGAGCTGTGGTCCCCCCTTCCTTGTTGGCTGTAATTCAGTGGATGGTTTGAGTTCCTGGAAGTTGCCCACATTCCTTGCTACATGGCCCCCTCTATTTCAAATCTAGCATAGGATAATCTCCCTCATGCTGAACCCCTCTCATGCTTCAAATCTCTTTTCTATGTTAACACTTGATTAGTTCAGGTCCACCCAGGATAATGTTGCTTTCTTAAAGTCAACTGTGTCATATAAAATAATCAATAAATCATAAGAGTAAAAAAATCGCCCCACCATGTACATAACTCAGAATGACACTCAAAAAGGGAGAGGACTACACAATGGCATAGACTATTGAGGGTTATGTTAGAATTTTGTAACTCAGAATGACACTCAAAAAGGGAGAGGACTACACAATGGCATAGACTATTGAGGGTTATGTTAGAATTTTGTCTACCACAGTGGTCAACCATCTTGACCTTTAATATGTTCAAATGGAAGTTAAGTGAAGGAGCATTTTTTTTCTCAAAATAATGGCTGACTTTCAAGCATGTCATATTTCTGTACAATCTTATTTTCATTGTTAGAAGTTTGGTATTCATGATTTCATTCTCCTTAATTTAATTTATTTCCTGATGGTCTTTGCACTTGCTCTTTCTTTCACTCAGAAAGTTCTTCCCCAAAATAGTCACATGGTTTCATTCTACACTTTAGCCTAGTTTCTGCTCAAATTTCTCTTTCTCCTAAGTATTCCTCCTGATTTCTTACATTAATACCAGCATAAACTCTATTCCATATTCCTTACTTTGAAAAAATAATAACACAAATGTTATAACAGTTTATATATAAATATCAATTTCCTTTATTTTTTTATTCAGAGGAGTTTTTCTGTTTGCTTAATTGCTAGATCTCTCAGGCAAAGACGAGTATCTGCCACATAATTGCACAATGTATATCGCTGTTCTATGATGCCAAGTATCAGAATTAGAACATGATGGTTTTAATTTCTTGACATGGTTGAAGAATGTGCCAAATTTTCCCAAAAGAAATGTTGGGATTATTGCTGTAATAAAACAAAAATATTTAAGAATCAAAAAAATGTATGCCATTTTCAATGCCTTTAAAGGAATATGTGCAATTTTAGACTATTGATGAAATGAGACTAAAACTACTTAGCAAAAATCTAAAGATTAGCGTGATAAAATGGCTTTAGTTAATTAGTTTATATAACATAAATTAATTCAGTTTCTAATTGATTTCTCCCCTTTGTCATTATATCAACTATTTTACATTTATAAACTACCATTTTATTTAAATGTAACCAAGTGACTGAAGGAATTTTAAAACATACTTAGGAATAATATTAAATGTCTGAATATGTTGACAATGCAGAAAAGCAATTAAAGCAATGCTTTAATTTTCATTCAAGGAACATTATGTACTTTGAATAAAACCCTTTTCTGAGGAAAATTGAGTACATAGTGATTATGTTTCAAAATGATGAAATTGTAGAAAGAGATTTAGGTCCTACAAAATTTACTTAGGAATCATATTTATTTATAAAACTTTCATTAAACATTTATATTCCAAACCCTACCCATGACCAAAAAAATGCTTGAAGTAAATTTCCAGAAAATAATACAGAAAATAATCCTTTGTTGAAAATAATCTTTTCATAGATGATTTCACCATGCCTTATTCCTATAATCATCGGCACCTTTTTGCAATTAAACGATAAGCATAAAATAAGACTAAACAATAGAGTCATTGATTACCTACTTTCTATAGATATTTAGCACAAACTTAGCATTTGGAATCATTAAAAACAGTGAAGAGGTTAAGGATGCATAGTCAACTAGAAAAGAAGATTTGATTAGAACTCAACCCAGCTGACCTCCATCTGCCAGCATAGTGGAATTTCAGAATATCTTTTTCCTCCTAAATGTGGCAGAACTATTACATATTTAAAATAATTAAAAAATTGTGATATCTTAGTTAGGTTTGAGCTATATACACAAAAGTATATAAAATATGCATCTATATAAACAAGCACACATGGAAATTAAATCATGTATGCTGCTAAAGAAATATATACATATATATATACACATATATATATTTATATATATAATGGAAAGACATAAATGAAAATGGGGAGATGGGGTTGGATGATTCTGATGAGAATAAAAATCAGTGTTAAAAAAAGGAAGTGGTAAGTTAACATTGAAATATTCTCTTAGCTATGTTATAATTAGTTGAATGTATTAAGATAGCTAATTAAGGAGGGGAAAAGAAAGATGTATGAAGAAGAGTTTTCAGGCTTTATACATTTGTTTGATAACAAGAATGAAGTAAATCAAGACTATAGATTCAGTGGAAATAAGAATATCTGGCAGTCAAGAATCCTAGCTGCCTCATTTGGTGGACCCTAACTTATTCAGTGGATAGTGTAAAGAGAAAACATGAAAATGAATAAATATTAATTCCTGGAAGAGCAACACCTTATGGAATCATCTGATGTTCAGTTTGCTATAGTCATTAAACGAGATCATGAGGATTTGGATTTAGGTGATATTCTTTGGAGGCTGCAAGTCTGCGAATTCTGAAGTTTCACTGATTCATGACATAATCTCTGGTCATGGTCAGTGCAAAGAAAGTAAATAATCATAAATCTGAATTGTTTCATCTGTTCCTCCAAGTTCTGTCATCCATGAGAGAAAACCTTAAAACTAAGAATGAGTGATTTACTGATGGCTTTTGTGCATTGACTTTGATTGCAAACTATTTTAGCATCTTACAGTCTGATAACTTTTCTTACCCTAGTCAACAAACAGCCTATCTCTACTGCTTAGGATAAGTGGAAGGAGAACCAACAGGGAAAAGGAAACGATATCCAAAAATCTTTCTGAGGAGAAATATGAAAGTAGCATCATGCAAAAAAAAAAAAAAAAGTTGAGTGATGTTCAAGAAAAGAGTGCTCAATGCAGCAAAATGCAACAGAGAAAAAGAGTTCAAAGTATACTCTGGATGTGGAGGTGTCAGCATTACCATTTTATATTTCCATATCCAACTGAAGGGAAATAACATGGTACTAAAGCAATATCATAATCTAAAATTAGGATTAAGGAGTTATTATGAATTGAAAAAAAATGCACCAGAAAATTATGTGAGAAGCTCCACTGGAAGAACAGAGAGGACTAGGTAAGAGGAATTCACAAGTGGTGTTGGTTTGAAATTAAATCTTTGTCTAAAACTAGGCAAAGTTTTGGCATGAGGTGTTGAAGACGTGTACTCACAAAATCATATGTTCGTTCCCATGGTATTGTTGCAATTATAATGGCTCATGTGCACAATAAGAAGGATAATATTGCATGAAATATTTCCTTCTTTACAACATTAAACCTTATTAAATTTATTACTTAAAAAGTAACATGAATTATTTAGAAAAATGAGAATGCAGAAAAGTATAAAGTAAGAAACACTGCCAGAAATCACAGAGAATAACAATTTTTAATCGTTCTATTGTGTTTTCCTTGAGGTTATTTTATTTTGATGTGGGTATAAAAGCATATTAAGGTTAGCTTCTAACTTTTAAAAATTCAGAAAATGCTGCACATGCAACTATGCGTAATGCTATTTCCATTTACAATTATATTATGAGCATTTTTACCACAATACAACATTTTAAGGACTGTGTTAAACTGTACTTTACAATTCATTTATTTCTGATGATTTAGATTTTCAATATTTCACTACTATATAACTTTTTGATAAACATTTAGGTTTACACATATAGCTTACTCAGAGTTTCTGGTTATAGTTTTAAGCTAAAATCCTGGAATTAACTTAGAAGTTTAAGAGGAGAAAACTTTACGTTTTTGAAAGATTTTTAATTCTCATGCCAGGTGTCACTATTCTTATACTCATTAGTATTTAAGTATGGTCAGTTTCTTTGCACCCCAAAAGATAAAAATGTTAATAGTATTGTTATTTAATTCTAAATTCTAAAAATAAGTTTTAGTTACAATTATATATTCTTAAACCTGAAATGTGTATATACATTTATTTCTTATTTACTATCTTTAAGTTTGCTTTTTGAAATCTCTGTTCAAAATCTTCTCGATTTTTATCCTACTGGACCATTTATTCTTTCCTTGAACTATTAGATTTTGCTGTATTGAAATAGTACCCCATTATCTTTAATATATGTATCAACTATTTCCTGCTTTGTAACCAGTCTTTGTGATTTATTGTTTATAATATAAAAACACACAGTTTTAATAATTAAAAATTGTAGGAAGCGTCCTGATTTTAAAACTTATTACAAACTCCAATCACATTGTCAAAAGATGGAAGCAACCCAAGTATCCATAAACCCATGAATGCATAAACAAAATGTGGTAGAAACGTACGATGGGATATTGATCAACTGTAAAAAGGAATGAGATTCTGATATATGAGGCAACATGGATGAATCTTGAAGTCATATTGAGTGAAATTAACCAGCCACAAAAGGACAAATATTTCCTTACATAGTTGATATGAAATAATTAGAATAATTATTGGATTAATGAAATAGTTTTGGTAATGGATGGTAGTGGTGGCAGCCCAATATTTTGAATATAGTAAGACCACTGAAATGTAAGTTTGAATGTAGTAAAAAAGAAAATTTTAGGTTGTATATGTTACCAGAAAAGAAATTAAAAAAAAAAAATAGAGCTATACAGCACAAACAGTGAACCCCAATGTAAACTATGGAGTATAATTTAAAATATAATTTAATAACAGTACTTCATAAATTGTACCAGAATATATAAGGGAACTGTATTTTCTGCAAGATTTTTCTGTAAACCTATGTCTCTAATAAAATATAAGTAAATAAATGAATGAATGAAGAAATAAAACATGTGGGGAAATATCATTTTCATATTGTCTAAGGAAAGGCCTTTGCTTTATTTTTCTCCTCAAACATTTTACCAGTTTCAGAATAAATTTTTATTGCATAAAACCCTCCTCAGTGATTTTTCTGTAAAGAATATTGAAATATTTTTGCATAAAAAATCTCTGTTGCTGTTGTTACAGTTAAATTGTAACTATTCATGAACTTCTATATTTGCTTATTTTCTGGATAAGTGACATGAAATTATGTGTTATGAAAACAACAATACAATTCTTAGAGTCCTCCTAAGATATAGTAACCCTTGCTGGGTTACATGAAAGAGCACTGTGCCCAAGATAGTACTAATGAGGGCTTTCGTAATAGGTTGAAATGACGCAAGGAAGCAATTGAACATTATCTCTGGGTTGTAAAAATACATGTATGTTTAAAAAATTTTACTGCTGGGCGGCTGCCGTGGCTCAGCAAGCAGAGCTCCGACCTCCCGTGCTGGAGGTCTGGAGTTCGATCCCTGGTGCCTCCTGCCCATATGCAAATTAAAAAAAAAATTTTTTACTGCTTAGTGTTTCAGAAAAACATCTTAAAACTCTATCATATTCATATCTCCCACATACAGGATTGCAAGAAACAAAATAAAATATCATAAACATAACCAAGAACTTTTATCTGATTGAGAGCAGATTTAGGAAACACTTCTTTGATAACTAATGACATGGAAGAAAAACAATTTGCAAGATCTAAATTTTATAGAAATTCTAAAATCCCAAACTCAGAATAAGTCCCTTAGAACAGTTTGAACTAAATGAGTTTTAGGCATTAAAACTAATAATAATTACAAATTCATAGTCATCTATCATTTATCAGACACTTAATTCTCACAGCAATCCTATGACATTATTATACTTTTATGCCACAGGAAACTAAAACTCAGAGTCAAAGTAACTTGCCAAGGACACAGGGATAATGGCAGAATCTGTTTTCCTCAAATGTAAGGATTTCAGAGTCTCAGCTGATAACCTTAATCACTCTCTTAGACTGAATGACTTATTAAAATTCGTAGGTGATGAATATTTAATCAGGACAAAGTCTAAATTAATTTCAGTAAATACTCTTTGAACATATCAGGTGCGATGTAAAAATTGATTTCTTGAAGCTTTTCTCATCTCATTTCAAAGATTTTTGAGGTTCCATGCTCCTATAAAAAATGTATTTGGGTAAGTTGTAATATCCTCCACCACACACACACACATGCATACACAGACCAACAAGAAAACAAGTAACACCCATTGTTGGGGTGATTGTATGCATTAGCATATAAAGTAAATCACTTATGACAATGAAGAGTGATGCTTTTAATAATTGTGCTGGGAGGGCAATCATGAACCAAGATATGAACCAAGACATAGCTCACAACTACGCAATAAAAAGGAGAGAGAGAATTACCTACTCATAAATAATGATATAAATATGCTAGTTATATCATAAGACTTTTTTGTTGCCTTTAAAACTTTTTAATGTTAATTTAATGTGCAAATTTTGGTGTCAACTTATTATAATAAGTTTGGACCATAATTTTAAAATTTGTTTCTGGAAATTTGATAATAAGGAGGATTTATATTAAAATTTGGGATTCTAAATATTTGGGTTAGTATATATTGATACTGTCATTCAATCTGATTGTACAGACTTGGAGGACCTATGTTGGGCAATGTGACTAGACATGGTTTTGAGTAGGAAAAAAAAGTTAGTGAATGAACCTTCAGACCAAATTTTACAAACCGTGGTGAGCAGCAAGTTACACTGTCTCACAGCATTTTCAGAAGAATCAATCAGCTTTTGATAGTAAATTTGTTGACTCATGAAAATAAGAGAACCATCCTGAGAAATGACTTACCTCCTTCTGTGCAATCAGCAGTCATACCTCTGGTTGCATGAAGTCCTGACACTTGAGTCAAACTGGTTAAAGGACTATAAATCAGCATAATATTGTAGGACAGGAATTTCTTTCCCTTGGCTTCAGATTTTCATGTGGAGGGAGTTCCATTATAGTTATTACACTATTTGCCTGTTTCCACCTCCTCACTCACTTTTCTTTAGGGAAACGAGGCTATTCTACCTGAGGGTTAAGTGTTGGAGCTTTGCTGGGTATGTCTGAACCTAGTCTTTCCTTTTTTCTTTCCTTTCGTATTGGCCTACAGGGTAAGCACTTATTCTTCTGTCCTTCTCCATGTCCACATTGGCAGACTATCCCACAGGGTAGCCCCTGTAGCCCAACTCAGCCTGTGACTAAGTGAATAAATCTGAATCCTTCTGGGGAACAGCATTAGCAGCCCATTTAGCTATAGGCACTCAGGCTTTGCTGTATGGTTGCTTTGCAAAGGTAAAAGACAAATTGAATTTTCATCTGCTCACCCAAATTCAACTGCCAATTGTTTGTAACTTGAATGGAAAACAAAGTTGATATATGTTCCCACCAGCAATGTCTACTGTTTTAGAGAAATTGTATTAATTACTAGCTTACTATGTTTCAATAATGCAAGTTAATGTTCTCCGAACAAAAATGTTCCCTCCTTATGAGAGTGCAAGTGATCTTTTGTGTAGTATGAAAAAAGAATACAATTCTACTATTTTTATCTAAAAAATGATAAATATGCATTGTTATAGTAATACTTAATATAAGAGGCATTGCAGTTATATATTTATCCATACAAGAAATATCCAATGGGCAAGTATTATATGACAGGCATTATTTAGATTCTGACGAGTCAGTGACAGACAAAGCAAAGACCCCACCATGTAATGCAGCTGCTTTATATTAAGGGTATAGAAAATAAGCAATTAAACAAATGAATCTGTAAGTTAATTTTAGGTAGTAATAAGGGAAATGAAAATCTATAATGCAAAGTAAGTGCTTAGAGTATGATGTGAGTATTTTGAGACAGACACCATTCTATTTAGATTGGACAGAATATAATTTTTTAGCAGAAGCCACAAGTAAGTAAAGATGATGATCCATGAGAGGATGTCCTATGACAGGAAAGTCATGGCATGTCTGAGGAAAAGAAAAATGTGAGAACACCCTGAGTAAGTGTCATGGCGAGGAGAGGAGCCAGAACATGTAAAGACTTCCTGGCATGGCCAGGAGTTTGGATGTTAGTCAACGTGTGATATATCATCGGAAGCTTTTGAGGAGGTGAGGTAATGACACAATTTGATTTACCTATTCAAAGGATCTCTCTGGATCTTGTGCTAAAAAATAAAGAAGTATCAGGGGATATGTTCCTTTTATATTTTAATAAATGTGAACAAGTTACAATAATGTTTGAAGGTCACTGATCAAAAAATAAATGAATAGGTTATAGTGTCAATTGTTCTTCACTTGCTCTTCAAGAGAAAGGAAACAAACTAAAATCGTCTTATGGTGTCATAAAATTAAAATAAAGAATAATGTGGTTTAATAGAAATATTATGGCCTTTATTTCAGTCCAACATAGGAAAGATTTATACCCAGCCCTTGAATAATTATGTGACCTTGGGTAAATTATCTGAGTTATGGGAGCTTCCCTGTCCTTTTCTGCTAAATTAGAAAAGTAGATATCATCTTGGTTGTTTCTGTATGGATTAGGGCTATGCTCATGCCACCTAGTCCAAGGCAGGAAATCAATAAATGATGATTCTCATTATTATTTATGAACATATATTTTTGATGGCCCAGAACAGAAATAAGCCATGAACTTAATTTTGCAGACTTTCGTTGAGAATACCCAGACTTCCAGATTTCCCATCTGGTTATTAGGAATGGCACAAAGGATAAACTGTTAATAAGTAAGATACATATAGATGGAAGTGTGGGAAATAACCAGGCCAAAGATGCAACTAATGAAGATAACCACGTGGTCATTAATAGATAAGTTTTCCCATGGGTCACTTCCTCCATATGCAAAATATGTCTTCAATTTTCAGTGCCAAGGGAGGCCATCGGGAATAATAAATTTATCCCTCCCACCTCTGCAACAGATTAAATGAATAATTTTATCAGACCATTTGTGCTACTTCAAGTCCAAAATTACTTTAAGAGAAGTAACCATTTAATTGAGGCAAAGTAGCTTAGTTTTGCTCCAGTTATCCAGTTAATTGCCTTTATTTTGCATTTCACTTTTCATGTGTTGACATCTGCTCTGCCTCATAATGCACAGTTCTGTTTCTTTTTATTCTCCTTTGTGTGCAAATCAGGAGATGCAACATCATTCCTCTGTAACTTTGTTCTTTTCCATGTCATTGATTTTTCCCTGTGGAGCTAATGGAGCTTAAGCTTGCTTACTTTCATTTGTTTTCTGCTTGTCACCAACAATTCTGATGATATAGTCTTATTTTTTTGGAATGGTGTGTTTCCTGGAGATGTTGTTAAATAAGAACTAAGTAAAGAAACAAAGCATATGGAAAAAAGAAAGCAAGCAAAGAAAGGAGAGGGGGAGGGAGAAAGGAAGGAAGCCTTCAAGTAGAGTAAAACAACTGATTTAAGTGGAAAAGGAAGAGAATCTATTTCAATTTCTTTGTTTTGAATATTGAAAAGAAAAAAAAGAAAAGTTCAGGAGAAGAGAAGAAAAAGCAAACAAACAAGATGGACCAGAGCCAATAGATAAATTGAAGACATGAAATGTTCTGCAGCATGTCTTATAATCAAATAGACTTCTAAATAATGAGATAATTTCCAATTTTTCACATACAATTGTCCTAAACTCACTAGGACTATTGAAATCAGTAGCTACAGTCATCTTTTCTTTCTCATTTACTTTTTTTCTGTGTATGTGTGTGTGAGTGCATACACGTGTGCATGTGTGAGAGAACCCAAGAAGTGTAAGTCTAAGAATAGTTTTCCTTTCATGACTTGATATTTTAAAATGAACATTTAATCATATGATTAATTGTATGTGTAACATGATCCAAATGGACATCACTGATAAGTTCTCTGAAGAGATAGTTCTGAGGTATGTTCTATAGAATTCTAGTCCCACAAGTTGCCTCATAAAAATATTTTCTGTGATCAATTTCGCTTGAAAATTAGCTGTTTAATTATTTGCATTCCATTCTGTTTTCATGTAATCTGTATAGACATTACCGAAGACTACAAGGTTGAATTCTACTGATATTTACTAGTCAAATAAAATAATACAGGGAAAAGTATTTTCAGGAAATGGCATCATGATGCTTTTGTTATGTTATTGCTTCTTGTGGAGGATTTATTGAACATGTGTTAAAACCCAAGCACTTTCCTAGTCTTGTAGCTCTTCCTGTCCTGAATTTCACTGAAGTCCCAGACCTCAGATAGGTAAGAGTCTAGATGAGAAATCAATTGTTAACAATGATTATGAAAGACTGTAATAGGTGCAATCATAGAGGTCAGCTCTATTTGGAGTATCAAGGAGGCAGTGAGAAGGAAGAAGAGTCAGAGAATGATTCATTTCACAGATGAAGTAATTGTGCTAGTATAAAAAGACAGAATATAGTAAAGTAGATGTAGCTACCATTAAAATGTGACCTATCTTTTCCATTGGAAACACAAACTGGCAGGTAATCAGCATTTTCAAAATGAATTAAACTACAGTGGAGTCACCATGCTCATTTTGACCATCATTAGAGGGGCTGTGAAGGTGCATGGATCAGGAGCTGTCAGGAAATGACAATGAGCTTGGCCAAAGGACCCAAATTAATCATCCTGTGATCCATTGGAATTTCACTTTCCAGTCTAGAAAAAAGGACACAGCTGATCTCATTAGAGTGGCTTGCAAAGGAAAGAAGCTGAATTGTGAAATAAACTCATAATGATATGGTCCTCTCTCCACGGAGAGATTTGCATCACAATAACATCCTCATTGCTGGTCTTGTCATTTCTCATATTGGTGGTGTCAGCAGAGAAAACAATGACTGAATATTTCTGAACAATAAACTTCTGATTAACTTTATTTTCAGAAAGAATTTGTGACCATATTTTAAAATTAGGGGGAAAAAGGCCAGAATAGATTTTAGTAAAAGCCATTATATTGAAAATTACTTCGAGCTTTAAATTTTCTAGCAGGACTTACATAATTTTGCCTGTATATGTTTCAAACATAGATACAGCACCCCACCTTCTTTACTTATCTAATACCTCTAAATAGGTTTTATTAAAGTCCAGTATTTTTCTTTGAATTTACTGCTCCCAACTCTAACATGTCGTATACGAATGAATGAAATTAAGTGGTAAATCATTATCTTTGAAACTGTTATCTTCTTTGTGTGTCATATGCTCAAGGACACGTACCATCTGATGTAGGAATTATCTCTCTTATTGATACCAGATAAACAGGTATGGATACCAGATAAACAGGCTTGCATAACTATTTAACCTAATTCATGGAAAATTTATTTCTCCATAATGCCTTTGGCACTTATGCTGTATATTTGCAGTAACTCCATGTTTCAGAGATGTTTATATTAGAATCCGTCTCTATCCCTTTTCTACCCCTTTCTGAAGTTTTACATTCAGGGGCAGTAGGCCTAAAAAAGAGCCCAACTCCACACATATGAGAGAAACATTGATCAACTACAGAAAGAAACAAACTGTTTGATATGCAGGCTCACTGCAATTTACTAGTGATTACTTTGAAAATGAATATGTGACTACATGAAAAATGTTTTCCAAAAGTTGCATTTTCCTAAATGTCAAGGAATTTTTTCCCCCTTAAGAGTCACTTGACAATTGGTCTTTCCTATCATATTTCTATTAAATTACATGTTTTATTTGACAACACTTGTTTATCAGAGAAGATTGAATGCTCCCTTAAGTCCCTTGACACTGATTATATTTATATTCAAAATGAACTTTCCATTGCTTTTTATTTCAGTGGGTTAGCTTCTTTTGTTGCAAACATTATAACAGGACTTGGTTATTTTTTGTTAGTTTGTAAAGTCAAGCAAGTCTCCCTATCTAACATTATTAGGTAAATCTTATAATAAAGTCAAGAAGTAAAGGCAAGCCACTGTAGGTATGTTTATTCTTCATTTCAATGATGGGATAATACAATTTTCAAAAAATAATATGAGATACGATGCAGAACAGGCTGTGCTGGACTAACAGAGAGGTTTGGATTTACATAAAGGATTTGCATAAGTCAGCTCCCTGCACAAAAGACCTTGAAAACTAGAAGTAAGAGCAAGCTATAAAAAATAATTGCCCCTCTGTACCATTAGGCTATTGCAGTACCAATTTGAACATTTTCAATTTTCTTTTACCATTTCTTTTTCTGTTTCTTTTTCCATATCTGTCAACAAGCAAGGTCTTGTTACTCAGCAAGGGGACCCATTGCCCAGTGCACAAAGAAGGTAATTGCTATGACACTAGGATTTTGAGAAAAGAAAGTTTATTTATTGTAAGGCAGCCTGGCGAGGAAACAGGAAATAAGAGATAAAGACAAATCTGTCTCCTTGAGTAGCAGAGGTTTATGTTACTTGTATGATTTGGAAGGAGATGGTCTGGGGGTGTAACTCTGGATGGGTGAGATAATGCCACTCAAAAGGCAGGGTTAAGTAGAGCATGTACAGTTACAAATCATGCTTGTTCATACATCATATATTTTTAAATGGTGATCTTGACATAATAAGGGGCATGTTTTTAGTGTTATAGCTAAACATAGATGTTCTAGTTTGCTAGCTGCTGGAATGCAACACACCAGAGACGGATTGGCTTTTAATAAAAGGGGATTTATTTTGTTAGTTCTTCAGAGGAAAGGCAGCCAACTTTCTATTGAGGTTCTTTCTTATGTGGGAAGGCACAGGATGATCTCTGCTGGCCTTCTCTCCAGGACCCTGGGTTCCAACAACGTTCTCCGGGGTGATTTTTTTCTTCTTCTCCAAGGGCCTGGGCTGAGCTGTGAGTGCTGAGCTGCTGAGCTGCTTGGGCTGTGCTATGTTGTGCTCTCTTATTTAAGCACCAGCCAATTAAGTCAAACGTCATTCATTGTAGCAGGCAGGCCTCCTAACCAACTACAGATGTAAATCAGCAACAGATAAGGTTCATGTACCATTGGCTCATGTCCACAGCAACAGAACTAGGTGACTCCACCTGGCCAAGTTGACAAATGAATCTAACTACCACAATAGATAATTTTAGGCCAAAGTTTTATCTTTTTGCCCATGCTCTAGTCTTTTGACTAGTTTCAATAGGGGAAGCAGGATTCAGGAAATAGGCTTTCAGTGAGACAAATCATTATTGATAAATATGAGTAGATTGTCCTCAAGCAAGTAAAGGAAGGAACAGGAAATGGGCTTGCAAGTAGCAGGTTTCAGTCTTTCAGAAGTTCATATATTAAGCAATGACAAATAAGAACTGAAACTAGATAAAGGCCACATTCCTACATGAAGTCCCTGTTCCTAGAGGATTAGGGCATGGGTGGAGAGAGTATTGTAGTATTGTGGAACATGCTTTAGAGAAACAGGCCTGAAGGACTTCTCATGCTAGAGAATAATGAAGCTTCTGGGTACCTGTAAGAATTGGGAATAGTCTCAATAAGAAAGGAAGCAATGGAAAGGAAGTAAGGAACACTTTTTCCCTGTCGCTTAAGCCGTGTGAAACTCACTGGTATATTTGGTATAACTCTGATTTAAAGTGTATTTTTTTTCCTCAGTAAATTCTGGTACAGGGTTTTAAACACTTTTGTGAGGATGATTGGTCTGTTACACCAAGAATAGCCAATGCATTTTTGATGGTTATGTTCATGTGTGAATTTAGCCGAGTGATTGTGTCCAGTTATCTGGTCAGGCAAGCACTGGGCTATTGATTGTTGTGAAGACATTTTGTGGATTTTAAATCATGAGCATACTGGTTACATCCATGGCTGACTACATCTGCCATAGGCTAAGGGAAGAGACTTCTGCAATGAGTGACACTTAATCTAAACACCCAACGGCTTTTAAAGGTGAATTCATATAAGAGAATCTCTTTTTCTACTTCAGCCAGCCAGCCTCTCCGGGGTAGTTCGTTGAGGACCTTCACTGGAGCTGCCACATTGTGGCTGGCAGATTTTGGACTCATGTCCCCACAGTTGCATCAGACACTTTTATCAATCTTATATGTACAGATATGTGCTGTTGGTTCTGTTTCTCTGGAGAACCCTAACTAACACAACATTCATTTAATCTGTTCATAAAAAAAATTATAGAATGTTTAGAAATTCAAATGCAAACAAATCTTATTTTTCCATGTCCAATTATCTCTTCCAGTCATTCATGATTCTTTGAGGAACTGTGCAGATATTCTTTCTAGTTATCAATCATATTGCTTGCTTGAGAACTGGGTTATTGTGTGTCAAATAATTTCTTCCCTTCAGCTTCTCTTTTCTCCCCCTGCTATTGTTCTATCCTCATCTTGTGTGGTGTTTTTTTGTTTCTTGTACCTAAGCAATTTTACAGTCTTGCACCTGAAGTGAGTTTGTGATAGGGGCAGTGTAGAGAAATTTTCCATGGAGCTGTACATTTATTTTTCTTTTCAATTAATCAATACCTTAATCTGCACTATTATTTAGCATCTCCCAGAATGCAGAGCTTAATGATGCTTTATAAAGAAGACAAATAATTCCTTTCTCCAAAGAATCACTGTCTATGGGGAAATAGTAAAACATTTCTTATTACAGGGGTTTGAGTAGGATTGTTCATGGGTTCCTATGAGAAGACACCAATTATAATATTAAGTAAAACAAGATGTGCTAAGGATACTTAATTTAGAGCCAGATACATATCAAGTTTACATTCTGGATGGGCTCCATAGAAAATGCTGGGAACTTATTTAATATTTCTTCAACATTGTGCTTTGTAAATTGGAGACAATTATTTGAAGATTATAATAATATGGGAAGAATTACATGAAACCATGCACAGAAAGTACATAGCACATGAAAGATTTTCAATAAATTTTAGTTTGTGTTCCCATTTCAAAAGACTTGCTCCTAGTTCCAAAACTTGCCGCAAACTCTCTCTTATTGACATGAATCCTCCTTATTGCTCTTGGTTGGTGTTTCCTGTTAGAATCTATTTCTGTACTCATTTTATGAATTCCAATCTTTCTGTAGCAGATATTTATATATAACACAAAAGTAAGCACTTAACGTAGTGCTTACCATGTATCAGGGACTCTTCTAGGAACTGTACATATACTTACTTAATCCATACTCAAAAAATCCCATGAGATGGAAACTATTGTTTATCCCCAAAAGATAAACAATGTCACAGATAAAGAAACATGCACAGAGAAGTTACATAGATCACTCAGTATTATTTACTTGGAATTCTACTCAAGCTCCAAATTTCACCTTCTTTATCACTACACTATATTACTCCTCATCCTCAGAACCCATCTTTCCAACTTCATATTGTAACACATTACAAGGTATCACATAGTGAATATGCAGTTTCCCTACATGCATATTCACTGTGCATATAATATGATATGACTGTGACTATTAATTGAACAGAGGTAATTTCAAAATTCTGGTACATTTTCTAAACAATATAATATTTCCAGATAAATCTTTGTCCTTGTAACCTTGGGGTTGAAAAGGATTCTGCTTCTTAGCTTACAGTGTATTTATTTAATGAAACAGTTAATGCAATTAAATGGCATTCATCTAGCATGTTAAAATAGAATTCATACTCTAATCATCACTTTCTAAGTTAAACCTTATTTTATAAGATAAGAAAGTTAGCATTTAAATTGTTATTATATAAGGAAAATAAAGTGGCAGGTATACTGTGGTGGTTTGGAGTTGCATGTTCTTAAACTTTTCTATTCTTGTGGGTGTGAACCAATTGTAAGGAAGACCTGTTGATGAGCTTACTTTAGTTAACATGTGGCTCACCTTGATCAGGATGGGTCTTAATTCTATTATTGGAATCCTTTATAAATAGAATGAAATTCAAACACATAGAAAGAGAGCCAGAGGAAACAAGAAGCTGAATCTCAATGGAACCTAGATGAGAAAGGAGAGAGTAGAAGACAAGGCCATGCGCCTTGCCATTTGACAAGCTAAGGGCCAAGCATCACCAGCAACCAGCCCCAGAATGCTGCAGTCTTGGGGAAAAAACATCACCTTGATAATGCCTTGATTTGGACTTTCTCTTAAACTCTAAACCATGAGTGAATAAATTCTTACTGTATAACCTGACCCCTTCCATGGTATTTACTTGAGCAGCCCAGGAATCTAAAGCACATGCCATTTGTTCATATCAGAAGTACTCGGCAGGAAAGAAAAAATATAAATATGTAATGAGCAAGTATGTGCTCATCACGACTTTTTACTTTTCTAATGGTCTTATATAAAAAAAAAACATGAATTAATTGGCACCTTTCACTTAGGATGATGTGTAATTGTAACTCCTTCCAAATTTTCAGTATTGCGAAAACCTCACATTGTCAAATTACACAGACTGCCCTTTTAAATTCATATGAGTCCATATGGAGGTAAATGACTCATACAGCCATATTTATGGTGATTTCAAATGCAACAAGTATTAAATGTCTATAGTATGGAAATGAAAATACTTTATTTTTTCTTCCACAATGCTTCTCCTGTCCTTTGTATGAGAGCTGTACTATAAGAAGTAGGTATCCTTCTCTATTAAAATCTACATGAGTTTATTGATAGTTGTATGGCATGTTACATTGGAACCATCGAATTAATATTGCTGAAGAGTAAGTTGAAATTTTAGAAAACTCTTTGAAATTGAGGATGACCTACCACCTCATAAAGTATCTCTGAAATATAATAGTGTCATATAATTTTGCTCATAACACAGTGTGTTCTAGCAGCGTGATTAAAGATAGAAAAGATGTTCATGTGCCTGAATATTTTCTTACTGTAATGCTGCTATAGTCCTGATTTATTTCTTGGAACATCTAATATATTTCTGAAGTTTCAAAAACAAAGCAAATATCAGAATTCTATTTAAAAGAAAAACTGAGTTCTGTCACCTTTAAATGCATTCATGCAGGAACAAGTCCTTAAATGGATATCTTTCTTTTTGCCAGAAACACAAGCTTTGAGTAAAAATCATCGTCTTTCCTGTAGGTCAGCTCTTGACTGAGCATGAACTTTCTAGTCCTGCAAAATTATGTTTATTTAAGGTTTGAATATCTGAATATGTTTTGTAACATTTAAATAGTGGGATTTACAGTGATACCCCACAATTCATGTCCAGCCATAATATCAGAATGTGAACCTTATTTAGAAATAGGGTCTTTGCAGATAAAATTACTTAAGAATTTTGAGGTGAAACCATCCTGTATCTGGGGGGGGGGGCAGCCCACTGACCAGTGTTCTTAATAAGAAGAGGAGAAGGCAAAAAGGTGTACAGATATGAAGGTGATGTGAAGATGGAGGCAAGATTTGTGTGTTGCAGTTAAAAGCCAAGGAATACCAAGGATTGCTTGGAGCTACCAGAAGGTACAATGGGGCATAGAGAGATATTTCCCTACAGACTTCTGAAGGAGTATGGCCCCGATGACATCTTGATTTGGGACTTCTAGCCACCAAAACTCTGAAAGAGTAAATTTCTGTTGCCAAAAGTCACCAGTATGTGGTAATTCGTTAGGGTAATACTACAAAACTAATATACTGCCTTTGTTTCATTTTCCTCATCCACAGAAGATGAATAACACTAACACACCAGGTTTATAGTAATGATTAAATAACATGACATTTGTGAGAATTCTTAGTGACCCATCTAGCATGGACCATGTTCATAAAATCCACTGTTACTTTCCTTGCCCAAGTTACCATCATCTGACTTAGAATCAACTGACTTCTATTGCTTAGAAGACTGTAATATCTGTTTCCTCACAGTCTCTTATCAACAAAGCAGCCAGTACTTTAAAATACAAAGTCTTTTAAGAGCTCACAGGATGTCAGATTCTCAGAATGAGCTACCAATTCTTACACAGTCTGATCCTTCCTCCATTAAATGCATATATTCCTTACCCCTCTCAGTTTTTATCTTAACATTCTCTCCATTTTTGCTGGCCTCGTTGATGGCCTTCAAGCATGCTTTTGTTCAGAAGAGGACTTTCCCAAACACCATTATGCCTCTGCTCATTGAAATCTCTGTCATCTCTGTGAGGTTTATCTTGACTACACTCAACCAGGCCCCACCCCTTGGGTCTCTCTTTCTCATGCTCCAATTGTCTTTTTCCATGGTTGTCCGTAGCTTTTATAAAACATGATGGTTTATTCTAATTCTATTCATTGTCTATCTCACAACTCCAATGAAAGCTCCATGATACAATTTTTTTTTCTCTTCTGCTCACTAATATATTTCTAACTCATAGTAGCATGAATGAAACATAACAGACAATAATTATTTATTGAATGAATAACTTACTATAATTTCCCTTGTATTTTCTTTTTCCTTGATGATGCTCCAAGGGTTATTCAACCATTCTTCTTATTTCTAGATGTCATCAATATTTCTGACACATCATCTGTTCCTCTTTGCTGCTGTTTGATCTCTTGGATCTATAGAAATGACCAGTGACTTTGGGTTTTCTCCTATTGTGTCATGTGAACCGATTACATTTCCACAGAGATCTCCAGTCACTCTTTCATTCTGCTTCCTCAAAAGTACTCCCCTCACCTCCAAATTAGAAACCACTGCTTTTGGTGAAGCCTTCTGATAGGTAAAACATAACTGAGCAAACTCCAAAAGTAACAAGTTGAACACAACATACCATACTGTAACTTATTTAGCATCATTTGTCATGCCTGTACAGGCTGTTTATTATACAGAATTCTTGATTTCCCTATGAATTGTCTATTCCTTTCCTCTAGCACATATGAGACACTTGAGATTTAATTTTTGATATAGTGAATGCATAAATACATTATTTAATTATATTCTTCTCCCATATTCAGTTCTTCATTCTCAGCATTATAGTTTTCACTTAAATTATATGCTACTGCAACCCTTTAGCCAAAACAAGAATTCTCACCCTTATTGCCAACCTACTTTCATATATTGTTCTATGATCAGTGATCCCATTTCTGCTTGCCTCTTCGATCATTACTATTTTCTTCACCTATCAAACTGTTGTAGTTTGCTAACTGCTGGAATGCAAATATACCAGAAACAGAACAGCTTTTTTAAGGGGGAATTTATTAAGTTGCAAATTTACAGTTCTAAGGCCATGTAAATGTCCCATTAAAGCAAGGATATAGAAATGTCCAAATTAAGGCATCAGGGAAATATGCCTAGTTCAAGAAGGCTAATGAAGTTCAGGGTTTCTCTCTTAACTGGAAAGGCACATGGCAAAACATGGTGCTGTCTGCTAGCTTTCTCTCCAGGCTTCTTGTTTCATGAAGCTCACCCAAGAGCGTTTTGCTTCTTCATCTCCAAAGGTCTCTGACTGCGTGGGCTCTTGTGGTTCTTATGGCTCTCTTGTGATTCTCTCCAAGATGTTTCCTTTTTTAAAGGATTCTAGAATGGGTAGAGTCACATCTCCATCTAATCAAAAAGTTAATACCACAATTGAGTGTGTCACGTCTCTATGGGGAAAATCTAATCAAAAGTTTCCAACCTATACTTTTGAATAGGGATTGAAAGAAATGGTTGCTCCCACAAGATTAGATCAGAATTAAACATGGCTCTTCTAGGGCACATAATCCTTTCAAACCAGCACAGGAACCATCCATATTTTGTTTTTGTACTATAAAGAAGTCCAATCTGCTTACACTGTAGATCAAATAATTTTATTCATGCATCCTGTTTACCTTTGTTCTTATGCTAATTTGATTCAACTTATTTGATTTCAAATTTGTTTGTCTTATTTTTATTATGTCTTATTTTTATTAAATCTAAAGACTCAATCCATCTTTTCCATTCTTGAATCTCTACCTTCTAAGATACTCTGGAATCTTAGACTTATTTCTAAAACTCAACATTTTTGTAGTGATTAAATCTCACCTAAAATTCTATTTTGACTCCAATTATTTTAGTATACAATGATGAACACAAATGTAATGTTTCATCTAAATCACAAAGTCTTAGCACACATTCTATATAAAACATTACAGAATTAAGTTTCCAATACCTTATTCTAACATTAATATCTATTTCAATTAATATATTTCTTAAAATTATTTTCAGCTGTCTCCTACTTAGGATTTCTACCTGTGATGATGACTTTTTTCATAGCACAGATTTTATATTAGCATGATGAATATTATGTTTTGCATGCAGATATATGGTCTCAAAGAGATAAATATACAATGATCATGATTATTTAAACTAGTTCACATATTGCAGTATGTTAATATAATGAGAAAACTAACTTCTTTCTCACTTTAGGAAAATCAGAGCTTACAAAACTGATAATACAGGAGATGATGGTAGTTATTATTGACATTACAAAATTACAAAGGAGTTCTTTCCTTATAAAAGTAATGCCATTCTTTTCCTACAAATAACCAGCTTATAATTCTATTCTAACTCAAATTTTGAAGAATGTCTCTGCAGAACAATTGAAGATTTATTTGAAATCTTTACTTAAGATATAAGTGTAGCACCCACTTATTATTTTTTTAAATCACATTCAAGAGAAAAATTAATGACTAATTTTCTGAGTTTGTCAAAAGCCAGGAAGGAATTAGAGAAAGTAATTTTCCCCACTCTAGGTTGTAGCACATTATTTATTTGTAAAATCAGCTTGGTAAGTAGCATTGAACATTTTATAAATTAACTTGAATATAACAGTAAGAGGAAGTCTAATTTTGTCAAACTTTGAGACCCTTAAGTGTGTACTGGGGAATATTTACTGTGATATCTCTTATCCAATATCTCCATACCCTTCCATTTTTGGTTAGGTGCCTCATTAGATCAGCCTGGTTGTGAGAAGGGTGGGCAAGTCACAGCAAATTCCATTTCTTTTTGCTATATGTCCCATAAATCCAATATGCAGTGATTTTGTGTGTAAGTAGCCTATGCCTTGAACATTCATGTATAAAATCTCTAAGCTTAGTGGAAATAAGGAAAATACAGATTTGGTTGAGAAATTACTTTCAGCTTTGGCAAGACAGTGATAATGTCAGTTGTCCTGTGGCAGTATAGGCATTTCAATAAGTTCTTTCAGTTGATTTGGCTTTGGTTGCATTTTCAGCCCTAGCATTCCTTGGATCCTTCTTTCATTAAGCTATGCTTTGCTGTATTCCTACCAGTTTTAGTGGGTAGATGGTATGCTCTCAATCATTTTTTTTTTTTGTATTTAACCAGGATGATTTCTGTTATCTAAAACCAAGAATCTTCTTTAACTAAAATACTTCAATATTCATCTGTCTAAAATTTAGACCTCTGTAAAATATTGTGTTTAAAAATACTGCTCCTATATTCTTAAAAGATTTGAAAATTAGATTTTGTTCTTCCCCTTTCCCTTTTCTTTGAAAGTAAGAAAGAATATCCAGAAAGAAATTTGTAATGTTATTCATGTTATGTAAGCAAATATCTTTGGACTCAGTAAAAAAATTAAATATCCTGGTTCTATGATCAATTTTCAGTATTCCACATAGACAGAAGTATTGTATTCCACATTCCTTAACGAAGATTTGCATTAACAATATGCAAAAGAGGTTTACTAAACTAACAAATGTTCATAATGTTAGAATTTTAGTAGTCCTGGTTAGCCAGGAATTCTGGCATTTGGCAGAATATCTCTACTAAATAGAGAGGAATCTTTTTTGGCATGGGCAGGCACTGGGATTTGAACCTGGGTGTCCAGTATGGCAGCCAAGAACACTGCCTGCTGAGACACCGTGGCCTACCCAATAGAGAAGATTCATTTTATGTGAGGTTAGAAATCTAAAACAAGAGGATAAAATGCATATAATAAAAAAATCACTCCTTAAAACCCAACTTGTAATGTGTAATAAACATGTTTTTACGTATGAATCCTACATAATACAAATGTAAATGTATACAAGTATGTATAAATAATTACAATTTATGCCAAATTTATTTTAAAAATAAATACATGGAAATATGATTATTGACTTTGTATAAATTTTAGAAGCCACATATTTGAGTTTGTCAATGCTTATGAGCAAAGTGTATATATGATATGACTCGGCTGTATTTTATGTTGATAATTAATATGATATAAAGAAAGTTTTTCTCAACTTACTGAAGTCTTATCACATCTATTGCCTCAAAGATAATAAAAGATTAGTATTTGCTTTCATTTTTTGTCTTATTTTTTCAGAGAAAGAAGATGGCAAGTAAATGAAAAATCAAGAACAAATTTATGGAATTATAAAAAGCATTATTTTTTGTATGGGTATTCTGTCATTATGCTATTTAGTACCTCAATACCCATCCCATTTTCACTGAGTTCAATAGGTGAGATGTTTTAAGAGGCAAGGTCCTCTTTCCCATATTCAAAAGAGCCATTTGTCCCTCTCTGAATGCCCATGCATACCAAACAGCAGGCAGAGTTTTTGTACATGTAAGGCTCTGTCAATTAGATATTCCTATGATTATTATTGATAAAATTGAGAATACAAAAACAAAGTTTTTCCAGGAAGTTGGGAGGTTAAGATTTGGTAGTAGTTGAAATACTTTGAATTTGTCTTACTTGTAAAAGGTGAAATATTTTGGTCAATATAGGCAATGTCAACTGAAGGGACCTAATTATAAGATATATAAGTTGTGTTTAATTATCTCTGCATGAGAAATATTTTATCAACCAGAAACATACCACTGTTTCTTTATCAATTCCAATACATATTTTTATTTACATTCTAAGTGTTAATCCTGGGTGCTTTGTGTTATTTTCTTTCCAAAGACAGTAAAGAGCATTGTTTAGGAACAAAGGCTCTGGAGTTAGGCTCCCAATTCCTTTAGATTCAAGTTCAGACTCAGTCACCTAGCAATGCACAGCAGTGAGCCGGTGGGAACTTTCATGTGATGCATCATCTTCCTTTTTATATAAAGATGAGCATAGTAATAGTTATTTCATAGTGTTAATATAAAATTAATTTTTGAACATATTCAGTGTGTTTAGAATAGTGTGTGGCAGTTAGTAACCACTCAATCTCATTATTGTAATTCCTAATATTAGGTATTATTTCAATGATAATTATTTCTCTACTATTATTTGGTACAATTAAACCTTCAATTCTGTCTGCTTTCATCATTGATGCAATTCCCTCTTCATAGAATATTATATCTATATAGAGAGCCACATAATTCAAAGAGTGGATCATGTAGAGATAAAAGAATGCCTTAGTTTGTTAGGGTTGCATTAACAAAATTCTACAAATTGGATGGCACAAAGCAAGAACTCTGAATATTTTGTTTCATAGTTCTGGAGGATAGAAATGTGTCTTTTAAGCTTCTCTTGGGTTGCCTGCCATCCTTGGGCTTCAATCTCTGCCTCAGAGATTGTGTCATTGCTTTCTCCCATGTGTTTTGTCTGTCACCAATTCTCCTTCTTATAAGGCTGCCAGTCAGACTGAAATAGGGCTGGCCAACATACTCCAGCATAACCTAATTTTAACTTGCCTAATTTCATCTGGAACAACCTTATTTCCAAGTAAATTCATACTCTGAGGTACTGGGGGTTTAGGACTTCAATATATCTTTATGGCAAATCCATTATAACCCATAACAAATAGTGAAAAATAAATAATGCTTTAAAGGATACTTAGGAAGAATCTACTGAACATATGCCAATTTCCCAATCATCTGAATTCAGGTAGCTCTTATCTTCTAATTCAAATTTATTTCCCCCTCACACTTTTTTAGTAATTTAGTTAAATCAATTACTCTTCCCACATTCTAGTCCCTTAAATCCATTCATAGAGCATAAAAATTAAAATTATTCTTAGTCAACTGGAAGCTTATATCCTATATATTCAAGAGGAGGAATTTTTATAGTAACTTCCTTAAAGAAAGAAATATTTATCTTACTACAAAAAATTAAAGTCTTTGATGAATAAGACATCTACTCTGTGGCAATAACATGGTAAATTGCCAAATGTCATTGACACTGAGGAATTTGTAAGATTACAAATTGTAAGATGCTACAAATTCCTGTAGCAATGCACATGTTTCCAGTTTTACCAGGCTTCCAAGAATAAGTATTTTTTTTTGTATCCTTATATGTATAATTTTATTTGACGCAAATTAACTTGAGTCAATGCCAAAATGACACAATGTGTAACTACATTCAAACATTGAAAGACAAGCAGAGGAAAATTAAAATAATGATAGGAAAAAATAAGTTAAAAACTAAATGTTATTGTATCCTCCAAAAGATATGTTAAAGTTTTAATCCCTAATACCTCAGAATGTGATTTTATTTGGAAGTAGAGTCATTACAGATGGAATTAGGCAAATTAGAATGTTAGAATGATGTCATATTGGAATACGGTCCTTTATTCAATGTGACTGATATCCTTATAACAAAAGGAAGTTTGGACACAATTTACTGGAATTGTGAGGTACATTTGCCCTAAGGCTCCATATAGCCAAAGGAAAGAGAAAATAGAAACAGTTCTAAAATATATAAAACTAATGTCACAAAAGAAGCATAGCCCTTCCTGAGATCTTGTGGTTGAAACATTGTGTATGTAATGAATAATCCCTCCAATCTTTTCACACATGGAATAACTAGAACAAGTACTGCAATAAGAATATTTCTCATGTCATCAAGGTAAGCCAATGACTGAATTATTCTGAAGCATAATGCCTAATGAAAGGAAATCCCTAAAGTCAAATGTCATCAAAGGTGAAGATTTCTCCAGATGAAACTAAACCCAAAGCCAAAATTTAGATTACCTATCACATTAAATAATTAAGCAAATTTTCTTTCCTCAAGTATTTTTTTCTTGTAAATTAGATTTGGGTATTTTGGTCAAATATCTTTGACAGGCACCCAAGATGCAACTATTTTAGCTTGTGAATTGATACATGTCAAGAGTCAGCTGCTGTTGTTTATGTTTGAAACCTCTTTTGAAAGAATAAATAAGATATTCAGGGCATAGGATACAAGCATGTATCATTGTATAGGGCCACATTTATTCATAAGACAATTCTTGTGAAATTCCTAGTCAAAGAAAAACCATTAAAGAAAATACACATATTCTCCCATTTGAGAATCAAGAGAATATGATTTTTCCATATGGACCAAATCTGAATCAGGAAATACTGTGTTCACATACAAACCCATTTACTGAATTGCAATTATTCAAATGAGGCAGTGAATAGACATTGAATACCCAAGAAAATGGAATTGCTGAAAAGTGATCCCACAATTTTTCCCAGAACTCAAAAAAAAAATAATATATCAATATGGTAAAAGTGAACCCATTGAGATAGGATTAAGTAATAAAATATAAACATGGTAAGAATTCCATAAGGTGAAAATTTAACACAGGGAAGATAAATGTATATGAAAGAAATAATAGATGAAAGTTGCTGATTTGATTTTCAGTGTTCAAAGTTTGAGTCAATAGGTCAGGTATGGAGCAGAGATATCTATATAATTTTAGAGCTTTTACATAATTTTGATATATAGCCAGGTTTTATAGTTACTGGTCTAAGATATCCATTAATGTAAGTTAAATATTACATAAGCTTTTGGGGATAGGGTCTCTTTCAAACAGGAACACACATACACACTTGTAGACAAAAAATACACAGAATTATTAAGGCTCACACTATCTCCTACTAAAAATGATATTTCTCCTAACATTTTTCTTAAGAACTAAGCCAGATCACACTTTTTTGCACAGCCAAATATGTTGTCAGAGAAAAACACTATTCTAAGGTTTCTATGTGAGGTCTGAACTAAAAGGAATGAGATTCATCCATGAAATAAACAGAAAATAAATATAGTTGTTTATATATCAAATTAGTTATGTAAATCTGGGAAAATACAATCTAGCTCAAAAGACTAGAATAGCAAAAGAAATGTAGACTAGTGAGAGAAAATAGGCATATTATGTATCATAAGACCACCAGTGATATAAGCTTAAATGAGTTTTTATGCCAGTTTCTAAATAATCTGTGAATTTACATATATAATGTTTATTTGCACTCCACACAATAACAAAACAAAGAGTTAAGCAGCAAGTCATAATTGCAGTTTTTTTATGTTTACAATATAGTTGTTAGGTCTATCTCACCTAAGGGGAGAAAAAACTCTGAGAAACAGGCATGAATGTAACAGTCCAGAGGCACAGGGTCTCTAAAATACTGGGACCTAATCATATGATTATAGAATGCTTGCTCTTGTCCAACACTGTAGCACCATATCACCCAGGCATAATAACAGTGGATTACAGCAAAAAAAAAATTGCAAGCTCCAACCCTATTTAAGATAGAGTCTCTAGGAAAATGTAGGGAAAACAGGAGAGACAAAAACAAGAAAACTAAGGGAAAATTTATCCTCTGACACCTACAGTTACAACAAACAGTGAGCAAAGCTTAATTCCTGTCCAGATAAAAATAGAATCTCACACTAAAGTTTCTTTTACCAAATATATCAATTTCAACCTTCAACAAAAAATCAGAAGACATATTAAAAGGCAAAAATCAATCTGAAGAGACAATGCAGGCATCAAAATCAGAGTCAGATGTGGTAGAAATTTTGGAATTATCAGACCTAGTTATTAAAACAAAATAGCTATGATTAATATTCTAAGGGCTCTCTTGGAAAAAAGTGGATACCATGCAAGAGTGAAGGGCAATGATGGAGATGGGCACTGTAAGACAAAATCAAAAGGAACTGTTAGAAATCAAAACATTGTAACAGAAATTAAGTATTCTTTTCATGAGCTCATCAGTAGACAAGACATGGCCAAGGAAAGAGTCAGTGGTCTAGAAGATATGTCAACAAAAACTTCCCAAACTGAAAAGTCAGCATAAAACAGAGTATGCAAGAGATGTAGAACAGTTACAAAAAGTATAACTCTGTGAAATGGGAAACACAGATTGAGAAGCAAGACAGAAAGGAACAGAAGAAATATTTAAAGTAATAATGGCTGAGAATTTTCCAAAATTAATGATAGATACTTTACTAATTTCCTGTATCTTTCATAACAAAGGAAGATGGAATGAGTGGCTTAAAGCAATTAGCATTTATTGTCTCACAGTTCTAGAAGCTAAGAGACAAGGATATATTTCCTCTGTAGTCTGTAGGGTTCTAGTGATGGCTCACTGGCTGTCTATGGCGCAGCTCCATCTCTCTTCTGTCACATGACAAGTTTCCCTCTCTATCTCCTACCATGTCCAAATTCAATTTCTTATAATTTCATCTCATAATTATAATTTCATCTCCTTATATGGACACATTCGACTTCATCTTAATAGCATCTTCTAAATCCTGGAAATAAGGTCACATTCACACATCATTTTGGTGGCAAAATTAAAACCATGACAGACACCAAACCACAGAGAAGTTCAGAGAAAAAAAAGCAAGATGAATACAAGAATTTTTTACATCTGCCCCATCACATTCAAACTATAGAAAATCTTGAAAGAAAACAGGGAAGGAAAAACAGCTTACATATAAAGGAAGAATAAAAATTACATCACTCTTTCCTTCAGAAACCATGCAAGGAAGAAAAGAACTAAGTTAAAGAAATAAACTATCAACATTGAATTTTACACCTAGCAAAATAATTCTTAAAAAACAGAATATTAGTTTTTTTTTCTTCTGCTCAAGAGGAAAGGATAAAAGTAAAATATTTCTTGGACAAACAAAAATTGAAGGAATTTGTCACCAGTATACACTTTGTAAAATATTTTAAAGAAGTTCTTCATAAAGAAGAAAATTATATATTATCAGAGACTCAGATAAATGTAAGAAAAGAAGAGCATTAGAGGAGGAAAAACTGAAGGTAAAATATTATAATTTTATTGTTCTTAACTGATACAACATATGACAGTTTGTTCAAAATAATAATATGGACAATATATTGGTTGATTATAGATTATAATAAGTGAGATAAATGACAACAATGTGATAAGTGATAGAAGGAATTGAGGATGTTCTTAAATGTACCAACAGTACCCGTGAAGCAGAATAGTGTTTTTTTTTTTGAAAGTGGGCTTAGATTAGTTGCAGATGTATTTGCGAATTATAGGACAACCATTAAAAGAATTCAAGAATTTAAGTAAGCTGGACTTACTTTAAATATACAGTAATCCAGGAAGCACGGTAGTGGCAAAGAATGGATAGATAGATCAATTGAAAAGAATAGAGTATCCAGAGATAGACACCCACAAATACACTCAACTGATCTTTGACAAGAAAAGCAAAGGCAGTTCATTGGAGACAAGCTAGACTTCTCAATCAACCATGCTGAAACTACTGGCCATCCACATTCAAAAACAAAGTAGACACAGACTTTACCTCTTTCACAAAAATTGATTCAACTGGATTACAGATTTAATATGCAAACTATGAACTTTAAAAAATAACCGGAGAAAATGTAGGTTGCCTTGGGATTGGTGATTTTTTTAAAGATAAAATACCCAAAGCACAATCCATAGCAAACAAAAGTGAATGATAAATTGGACTTCGTTAAAACAAAACAAAAAATCTGCTTTGTGAAAGAAACTGCTTTGTGAAAGAGAATGGAATAACAAGTTTCAGACTAGAATAATTTATTTGCAGATCACATATCTGATAAAGGACTTATGTCCAAAATATTCAATGGATCCTTAAAAGTAAAAAATAAGAAAACAACCCAATTACAAAGTAAGCAAATAATTTGAACAGATTTCTCACCAAAGAAGACATACAGGTGGCAAAATAAGCACGTGAAAAGATAACCAATATCATATTATTCAGGAATTACAAATTAAAACAAGATACTACGCAACCTATTAAAGCCGTAACACTGACAACACCAAATGCTGACAAGGATGTGAAGCAACAGGAATTTTGATTCATTGCTGGTGAAAATGCAAAATGGTATGGCTACTTTGGAAGACAATCTGGCAGTTTCTCACAAAGCTAATCATAGCTTAAACATATGATCTGACAATCTCACTCCTTGGTATTTACCCATATGAGTTGAAAACTTATGTCCACACAAAATCCCACACATGAATGCTCATAGCAGTTTTATTCATGATTGCCAAAACTTAGAAACAACCAAGATGTCTTTCAACAAGTGAATGGATAAACAAACTGTGGTATATACATACAGGGGAATATTATTACAGTAACTAAATGTGAAACTTAAAAATTTCAAGGATCCAAAAAACAATTATATTTTAATTTTACTGGTTTGTAAAAGTCACAGCATGAATTACTTATATTTCTGTATGTTCTCTTCATGAACTCTTTTTAATCCATCGATGGATTTTAACTGGATTTCTATGTATTAATGTGTTTATATATATGTAATACTAAATGGAACTATCAAATTAAATTTTTAAGTAGTTACTTTAAATTAATTTAGAGCTAACACTCCAAATGAGATGGAATTTTAAAGTTTTATCCTTACAGAATTTGATTTTCATTTAAAGACTTCTCCATAGAATGAAATATATATATCGCCTTAGATTTCCGTGTACATTAATGAGTAAAGAAAGATGCTTTTTGTCAGCATTGCATTCATTTATTAGTTGGAGGACTGTAATTGTGCTATGATATGGACCTGCCCCAAATTTATGTGATAATGTTTCAGGGCATCGCTTTGCCATAAGGCCAGATTGATTCCAGGAAAGCCTTCTGGAGATATGTAAAACAACCTTCTGTCTCCTATAAATCAAAATTTGGGTTCCTTATGTTGAACAGAAGGTGTAGGTAAACAAAAAAAAAATTATAGAAGTTAGTTTTTCTTCTCTAAAATGACCAATCTCCTCAGAATGTGTTTATTTTAGCCTTTATTGATCTCTCCTAAAATTTTGTAACTAATTTCTTTCTGGAAAGGCTAACTTCATTGATGGTGATATTTAAATAGCATATGATTGTAGAGTATAGTACATTTACTGCCACCACTTTTTATCACCTCTTCTGTTTTTTTATTTTAATATTTGGGGATTATATATATATATATAATTAATTTAAGATGTTTTAATTAATCTCTCATTTAATTCTTTTCCCATTCACTGTGGAGCTATTTGTTTTAGTCAAATAATAAACCCACACAAAAACAGTAAGATGAAATGAAAAAAAATGATTCATATGCTTGCAATTTTGCAATTGGAGCAGGGCTTGTCAGGAACAACCTGTTTCTGCTCTATGTGACATCAACTAGGATAGCTCAAGTAGAACTTGAGTCTTCATTTTCAAGATGGATCATACATAAATCTGAGAATGTGATGCTGCCTGTCAGTTGAACACTCAGCTAAAGATGATATACTGGGATCTTGATACTTCTCCATATAGATTTCCTCACATGATTCATTTTCCAGTATTCCAAGAATAGGAAGTTGCCAGTACCCTGAGAGGCTTGGTCTGAATGCACCTGTGATATTTAAGTTCATGGGTCAACTTGGCTAGGCTATGTTGTCCAGTTGTTTGGACATGCAAGCACAGGCCTGACTGCTAGTATGAGGACATTTCATGGATTTAAATAATCAGCATCTATGGCTGATTACATCTACATTCAACTGAGGAGATTGCCTTAGAAAATGAGAGAAGCCTCACACAATCAGTCGAAGACTTGAAAAGGAGAACTGTTAATTGCAGCAGTCAGAAGAGAGAATTTTTATCTCTTCTTCACCTAGCCAGCTTTTCCTGGGTAATTCATCAGAAACCTTGATCAGAGTTCCCAGCTTGCAGCCTGGCCTATGGAATTTGGACTTGCCCATCCCCTCAATCATATGAGACAATTCTTATTAACATCTGATATATTTACAAATCTCTCATGCCTGTTCTATTTCCCTAGAGAACCCTGACTAATACAGCTTTTGTTTTGAGAGTGGTTCTTAAGAAATAAAGATTGTAATAGGTATGAGTAGTTCTTTGTTTTTTATGAGTTTATTTTACATGCACATAGAGCAATTTGCTTTAGTTTTCTAGTTTGATACAGCAAATACTATGAAATGGTTTTGCTTAAACAATAGAAATTTATTCCCTTACAGTTTTGAGGCTGGGAAAATATACTAATCAAGGCATCATCAAGTGATGCTTTACTCACAAAGACCAGTTGCCAGTGTTCCCTGGATTCTCTGCTATGTAGCAAGGCCTATCTCTCATTGTCTCTCTCTCTCTCTCTCTGTCTGTCTGTCTGTCTCTCTGTCTTTCTTTCTCTCTCTCTCTCTCTCTCTCTCTCTCTCTCTCTCTCTCTCTCTCTGTGTGTGTGTGTGTGTTCATTTCATTTAAAAGTACTCCAGTAAAAAAATTAAGAATTATCCTGAATGAGGTGAGTCACATCTTAACTGAACTAGCCTCACCAAAAGTCCTACTTACAATGGGTTTACACTGACAAAAATAGATTACATTTAAGCTCTTGTTTTTGTAGGGTACAAAATCATCCCGCTTGCATAGTGTTTCTTCTATTGTGTTCTATTGGTAAAGAAGTCAAAGAGGCAGGCCATAATTCAGGAAGATGCAAAACAAACTTCATGTCTCAAAGGGAGAGTGATAAAGAAGTTTTCATCTTTAGTCAATCACATTATCCAAAGCCCAAATCACAATCCCACCTAACTAAATATCAAAAGATGATTAGCCTCAGAATTGTTATGTTATTCACCACTTTTGGACACCTGAATTCTCCACATCTATTAGCATCATACTTTTGCTATAATTTTTTCCCTCATCATTTATTGCTATTTTTCTACCAAAAAAGAGGTATTTTTCTGGGACAAAATTTCACCAGTGGATGTCATGTCCCACATAGGGGAGAGAGTAATAATTTCAGTTTCAGACTTAGGCTTAGAGAGAAAGAGAAGCCACTTCTGAGCAACAAAAGAGATCCTCTAGAAATAACTCTTAGGCTTAACTATAGGTAGGCTTATTTCCTCCACCACATAAATAAACATCACAAGCCTTGGCCATTTTACTTGGGAGTACCTAATGTTTAAGACAGTATCAGGAATTTCCCTGGTGGAAAACTTTAATAGTTTCATATTTTTTAACTCATGTTTCACTGAACTTTGCCAATACCTAATAAAGGGAATTTGTTATTTAGTTACAAGTTTACAATTCAAAGCCCATAAAAATGTTCAAACTAAGGCATACAGAGAAAGATACTTTGACTTAAGGAAGGGCTGATGATATTCAGGGTGTCTCTGTCAGCTGGGAAGGCACATGACAACATCTGCTAACTTTATCTCTTGGCTTCACATTTTAAGCAGCTTCCCTATTTAATTTTCTTTCTGCATCTCCAAACATCTCTGTCTATGTCAGTTCTAAATCTTTTCCCAAATGGTTCCATCTTAAAGGACTTTAGAAAGAGATCCACCTTGAATGACTGAAGAACATGTCCATGGAAACCATCAAATCAAAACATCCCACCCTCTATTGGTTATGTCACATCTCCATGAAAACAACTTAATCGCAAATATCCCACCCAACAATATTGAATGAGGATTAAAGAACATGGCTTTTCTGGGGCACATAAATGTTTCAACCCAGTATACTCCTCTTCAATTTTTTTAAAAGACTTTGAGCAGGATTGGTACTAATTCTTCCTTGAATACTTGGTAGAATTTGTATGTGAAACCGTCTGGTCCTGGACTTTCTTTTTTGAGAGTTTCTTGACAGCTCGTTCAATCTCTTTACTTATGTTTGGCTTATCAGGTCATCTATTGCTTTTTGAGTCAATGTTGGTTTTTGTAGGAAGCTGCCCATTTTGTCTATATTGTCTAGTTTATGAACATATAGTTGCTCATAGTATCTTATCATTATCTCCTTTATTTCTGCAGTGTCAGTAGTTAAGTGCCCTCTCCCATTTCTGATTTTGTTTATTTGTTGCCTCTTTCTTTTTTTATCAGCGTGCTAAGTATCCACTGATTTTCTAAAAGAACAAACTTCTGGTTTTGGTGATTCTCTCTATTTCATTTATTTCTGCTCTAGTCTTCATTATATCCTTCCTTCTGTTTGCTTTGGGGCTAGTTTGATGTTCTTTCTCAATTTCCCCCAGATGAACAGTTAATTCCTTGACTTTTGCTCTTTCTATTTTTTTAATATAGGCATTTAGAGCAGTAAGTTTCCCTTCCAGCATGGTGCATACCATAAGTTTTGATATATTGTGTTTTCATTTTCATTTGCCTCAAGATATTTACTGATTTCTCTTATAATTTCTTCTGTGACCCACTGATTGTTTAAAAGTGTGTTGTTTAGCCTCCATATATATGTAAACTTTCTGGCCTTCTTCCTGTTATTGATTTCCAACTTCATTTCATTGTGACCCAAGAAAAATATCTATATAACTTCAATCTTTTAAAATTTATTGAGACTTGCTTTGGGACCCAACATGTGGTCTATCCTGGAAAATGATCCATGAGCAGTTGAGAAAACTGTGCATCTTGCTGTTTTGGGGTGTAATGTGCTTTAAATGTCTAAATCTAGTTCATTTATAATATTATTCAAAATCTCTGTTTCCTTATGTATCCTCTGTCTAGATGTTCTATCCATGGATGAGAATAAAAGATATTAGAAATATCTCAGAATAATTTACATATAGCCTATGGAAATGATGTTATACTATCACTTAGCCAAGAGCTAAAAAATCTTAATCCTGTTTATTGGTGGAAATCTTCTCATTTTCTGAGAACATTGGGAATAGGAATTTTACTTTTTATACTACTTCTTTTCCTTTTAAGTGTCCTGTAGCACCATTTGCTAGCTGTCATATCTTCTATTCATAAACAAACACAAGCTCTCAATGTAATGTTTGTAAAAGCTTTGAACTCCTCCCCTAAATAAGCTATAGTGCTTGGCTGGTAGTCAATGATGGAAGAATAAGGGCAACCTAAGACAGGGACAGTCACCATAGCTTTACAAAAAAGGGGGAAAGGTAGGAGTTAAAAGGTTGATGTTTAACCTAAAGCTTGCAGACACAAGTCTATGAGGAAATGCAGACTTGAACTTTCAGGATCTGGAAAAATATGCAGATAAAGCACAATGACGTGTGGAAGAGACTTGCTTAAGGGAAATTAACATCCTAGCCTTAGAAGTATTTACTTCCTGGAACTTGTTTTTGCATTGTATAGTGTTTTCATTCAAACAATCTTTATCACCTTTCTTGCTAGTATATAATTTTGTACTTGGCTGAAAATAAACTTGTCTGAAGACTGATGTCTCTGGATCCCCTGATCCCTTTCTCTCATTTTACTTTAACATTCCTTAGGGTCATAGCAGCGGCCAACAGAGAATGGTGCATTAAAGTCTCCAAATGTTATTGTAGAGGCATCTAGTACTGCCTTCAGTGTTGTCGGATGTGTGCCTCATGTATTGCGGGTCACTCTGGCTCAGTGCATAAATATTTATGATTGCTATATTGCCTGGAAGAATAATTCCTTTTATTAATACTTAGTGTCAATGTTTGTCTCTTTTTTATCATTTTATATTTGAAGTCTAATTTGTCAGATATTAGTATAGTTACCCCTGGTCTTTTCTGCTGATTGTTCGTATGAAATATCTTTGTCCAATCTTCCACTTCCAATATGTTTTTGTCCTTGGGAATAAAGTTAGTCTCATAGACAGAATACAAATGGGTCTTGTTTTTAATCCATTCTGCCAGTCTATGTCTTTTGATTTCAGAATTTAGCCTTTTATTGGTTTACTAAAGCTGCTGGAATGCAACATACCATAAATGGAATGGTTTTTCAAAAGGGAATTTATTAAGTTGTAAGTTTACAGATCCATAGAAATGTCCAAATATATGCCTTGACTCAAGAAATGGCCAATGATGTCCAGTGTTTCTCTGTCAGCTGGGAAGACACTTGGTGACATCTGCCCACTTTCTCTCCTGGTTTCTTATTTCAAAAACCTTCCCTGAGGGCAATTTCCTTTGCACATCATAAGGTCCCTTGTCTATGTAGCTCTGTCAGCTTTCTAGCATTTTCCAAAATATTTTGCTCTTAAAAGACTTTAGTAAATGACCCACCTTGAATGGGTAGAGGCAAATCTCCATGGAAACCACCTAATCAAAAGCCCCATTGGATGGGTGACATCTGCATGGAAACAACTTAATCAAAAAACTCCAACCAGTAATAATTAATAAGATTTAAAGAACATGGCTTTCTGGGGTACACAACCGTTTCAAAATGGCACAACTCCATTAATATTTAATGTTATTACTGTAAAGTCAACACATTCTTCTACCATTTTGCCTACTGGAGTTTATTTGTCATATATTTTTTTCTCTTTTTACCCTTACTGATAGTCTTCATTTCTATAATTTTCCTCAGACCTCTTTCTCCTGTCTTTTCCTGTCTGCCTATGGTGCTCCCTTTAGTATTTCCTTGGAGAAGGTCTCTTGTTCATGTACTCTCTGTGTCTGTTCATCTGAGAATATTTTAAAAAAACAGTTTTGCCAGGTATAGAATTCTTGGTTAGCAGTTTTTTTCTCTTTCAGTATTTTAAATATATCATACTACAGCCTTCTGCCCTCCATGGTTTCTGCTTACAAAGCTGCACATAGTCTTATTAAGCTTCCTTTGTGTGTGATGGATTGCTTTGTTCTTGCTGCTCTCAGAACTCTCTTTTTCTTTGATATTTGATAATCTGATTAGTAAGTGTCTTGGAGTATGTCTATGTGGATCTATTTTTTAAGAAGTACATTATGCTTCTTGGATCTGTAATTTTAACTCTTTCATAAGAGATGGAAAATTTTCAGTGATTGTTTCCTCCATTATTCTTTCTGCTTCTTCTCTCTTCTAGCTTCTCCTTCTGAGACATTCATAATACATATGGGTGCACTTTATCTTGTCATTTGGCACCCTGAGAACCTGCTCATATTTTTCCATTCTTTTCCCTATCTGGTCTTTTATGTGCAGGATTTCAGATGTCCTGCTCTTTAGTTCACTAATCCTTTCTTCTGCCTCTTCAAATCTGCTATTATTAATTCTTCATTGTTTTTCATCTATTCTATTGTGTCTTTCATTCCCACAAGTTCTGCCATTTGTTTATTCAAGCTTTCAAGTTATTCTGTATGTTTACCCAGTATATTATTTATATCCTTCATCATTTTTGCTGTATCTTCCCTTAACTCATATATTTCATTTTTGACTTGATTTAGCAACTACTACATCTCACTTAAAGGTTAGTTTATTTCTTTGACTAGACAATATCTTCATTTTTTTCCATTTGTAATTTTTTGTTGGTGTCCCAGCATCTGATTTCTTTGGTTAGTTTATTCTGGAGGTCATTTTCACTCTTTTACCTAGGATTTTCTTGTTGATTGGCTTTGTTTTTTGTTTTTTGGTGTTAAGCTTAACTTATTCTAGACCTCTATCATAAGTTCTAGTTAACTGTTCAGAATTTTTCAGCTTTTGTTTTTCTGGTCTTGTGCTGCCTAAATGGGATGGTTTATTCTTATTTTTCTAAAATGGTCCTTCCAGATATCATTGACCCCAGTCTGATTTTCCCAGAAAAGATGGGCCCAGATCTCAGAAGGGGTGTGTAAACTGAGTCAAGTTTCCATGGGGATTAGACCCAGCAGGCTGTTGGAGATTCCTGCAAAGACTTTAGACCTATACTTTTTGTATCCCAGTAGGTGCTGACTCTTAGCCTGTAGCTTTCCACTAGCATAAAATGGTTTTGCACTTTTAATTCTAAACTTATCCTGTAGCTGATTGTGGTGTGATTGAAATGGAGGCTGGTAGAGAAGGCTGGCTTAGGGCCTAGACCCTAAGGTCTGAATTCTCTGATTGTAGGCTACCACTTGAATTTGTACATTTAAACCTTCACTGAGATCACTAGATATCAAATGAAAGATAAGACCCAAAAATCTCCACTCAGGCCACTTAACCAGGCTTAACTAGTGAGTCTTCACTGTAGACTTATCCCCAAGCACTACCCCAGAAATTCTGCTGCAATTGGCCTGGGGTGTATTTAGACTTATATGCAGCTGTTAAACTGTCTTTCTAATATGCAAGTAGGGTTGACAATACCTGACTTAGAAAGTATAAATGAGTATGATTATTGCTTTTAAACAAACAAATATGTAAAAGAAGGAAGGTTTGTCCTTGTCATGCTTGTTATCATTTCTGAGGGTTATCATCTTCAGGCTTTGGTGTAAGGTCTGTGTGGATTTGATTCTATCTTTATCTCACCTTAGACAGTTGATTAATATCTCTAAACCTTAATTTAGTTTTTTTAAAAAAATTTAAATAGAAATAAAATAGTATTTACCTGGGTAAATAAATTCATGCATAAAAAACATTTAGTAGATTTTATAGCCCTTAGTAAACAACAACTCTTAATATTTTTATAATTGTTCATAGTACAAGCACACAAACATCTGTTTTACAAAGCAGCATAATATAAATAACTCTGAAGACATAAAAATAAACTCAGTATTTTTCAATGGGGCAGTTATTTTACATGAAGAGATATCTTGCAATGGGTCTTGACAGAAGGTAATAAATGTTCCTATGTAGGCAGGAGAGTGAAGTATATTTCTAGACTGAGAAACAACATAAACAGAGGTGAAGCCTTGGGATTAGGAAAGCACAAGAATTGCTTGTTAATTTACAAATCAGCCTATCATAATATAATTTGGAGTTGCTAAACAGTTATAGCAGGAGTTAAAAATAAAGGAGAGTTTGGGTGGTGCGACAGTGACTCAGTGGCAGAACTCTTGCTTGCCATATGGGAGGATGGGAGGACTGGATTCAATTCCAGTGCCTGCCCATGCAAAAAAGAAAAGAAAAGAAAAATCTAAGGGTACAAGTGTACAAGTGTAGTTCAGTGGTTGAATTCTCGCCTGCCATGCAGGAGACCCAGGTTGCTGGCCTATGACTTTCCCAAAACAAAGAAAGAAAGAAAGAAGGAAAGAAAGAAA